>VNJO01003997.1:0-75130 GCA_008042535.1 Drosophila tani | reverse complement strand
TAATTTTGATTGTACCAATATTTGTTAATATTGTTGTAAACACAGGTGTATGTAAGTAATATATGTATTTTCACTGCTGCCACTGATTTGAATTTGTAAACAAATATGAAATGTATGCTGAAACATTAAGAAATATATTATAACATATAACATTCTTATTTTTACCATTAACCCAATAGTGAATATGCCCATATTGTTAGGGTACCTATTATGAAAAGTAGCAAAAAACCAAATATTCTTGCTGGGCCGAAATAAAATGATCGCACACATGCACCCGTGTACGTGAATGCATGAGCACGCATACATATAAAGAAGAATTCAAGCGCAGGTGCACCCTTCTTCAAGTTTCGCGACTCTGCGACGAGCGAGCTCTCGCAATCAGTGTGCGTCATAAGAATGAGAGAGCGAAGAGAGAGAGAGAGCCGCGAGAGAGCGACGGGGCCTGTCGCTAACAGGCCGGGGGCCTGTCGCTATACAATTTTTGTGTCCATTTTCGTTGTTTGAAATGAGAGGTCTATATGTTGTATGGTTAGTGATATAACAAACTACAAACTACTACGGCGGCCGTAATTCACGCGGTTCCAACAGGGGCTTTCGTGGAGGGTTTCAAAGAGGCTTTCGCGGAGGATTCCGAGGACGCCCAAATTTCCGCGACAATTGGCGAGGCCGCGGAAATCCCAACGCTCAACATCGACAAGGCGTTCAAAATCGGGGTATGTAACACGGTGGACCTCAATGCGGTGGGCATCAACAGGGTGGACCCCAACGCGGAGGTCCAGGTGATCATCCACCTCAGGGCATCTGTGGCATTAACAGGGATCAAAGGCGAGCCGTTGTCTGTATACTGCAGCATGCTTTAATGGATGTAATGAAGAGGTCCAGCTCTAACCGGGCGCTCAACGAGCAGGAGAAGCCCAACACTCAACAAAACCAGGAGCCGGTCAACGAGCTACCAAACCAGCAGCCGGACAACGAGCAGACGATCGAAAAGGAGCAGCCGATCGAACAGGAGGTGCCCAACGAGCAGGAGCAGAACCTTGAGCCGGCCAATTAGGAGGAGCCACACTTTGAATACATATGTACAATCATTTCAATATACTAATAAATCATCACTATTCAATGTTTGTCTTTTTGATCTTGGTCACGCTTATTTCAAATTTGTAAAATGCTTTTTGTATGCCCAAAAAACAAAATGTCTGCTCAAAAGAACGAAACAATTATTACTGTTCGATACTAGGATTAAAAACAAGGTTTTTGCGACCTTCTTATGCCTTCAAAGTGAAAGAAACATATACCAAGATTTTATTATATTTTGGTAAAAAGCTAAAGTTATAGCTCATATCTAAGAGTGATTTCAGGCAATATTTCGTTTTCAAGATAATGCCAAAAAAAATATTAACATTAATTTTCCGCTCATTTTTTCATATTTAACAGGATTAATATGTTTTTCCATAAGTTTAGGAGCCATTTGAACAGTACGCTTCAAATCATCATGGAAAAACTTGCTTACAATATCCCATGAAGCGGTTCCTGTGCCAATTTGAAAAACGTGTAACATTAAATTATTTCGTGCACTTTTAAACAAGTGTATATAATCAAAAATAACTCTCGTGCGACTTGTTTTATGAAAAATATCAGATTTATCATGCGCAATTTTAAAGGCTTGTTAGTTACAACTATTTTGATCGCGGACTAAGCTGTGCACTTTAAGTCCGGCATTTTCGCTTCACGGTTATAGACTACTTTTGTGGTCAGATACATCTCATCAAAAATTAGTACACAGTTTCTGTCAACCGATTTTAATGTCCGTACTCTATCTTTTACCTTATTGAAATTACTGTCTTCAAATCCAGACACTAAGTCCTTGACGGGAAGCCAATTTGGTTTATTATGTAACGTACAGCTTTGCCGCATATTGCTTCGCACCGATATATATCGGAAGAGGAGCGAGGTGCACGCGATTGCCGCTCTAGACCTCGTCGACTAGTATGTGGGTTCTTAAAACTCTTTCCTCTCCCCGCGATGCAATGTCGGGTTACCATAGTCATCGTAATGTAAAGCGTGCTGAAACCTAAAGACATGTATAGGCCGTACATCTCTCCTCCGGCTCGGATACACTTGCGGATCTTCCCAGAACGAATACGGGGCATGGCGGCAACGCATTAGACAAGGCATCGAGAGTGCCGCTCAAGGCCAGATATATCCACTGGAACCACAATTCCCGTGTGAGCTCTGACTACCGAATACACAAAATTTTCAATCCTCACCCTAACCTCACTTAGGACAACTCACCTAACGCGGCCGAATCGCCCAGCAAGATATAAATAGGGCTAGAAATGGCCACGCCACTGATCCGCAGCTCCTCCAGCTACTTTCCGATTCACTCGGTTTTAACCACTCTTCCGTTTCAACCGGCTTTTTCCCTTCGAACGGGCTATGTTATAACTTCGGTATATCTTTAAACGTCTGCTACCGTTGCCGGTCGAAAATGGAAAGAACTTCCACTCCACGCGGTTTCGTTCGCCTTTCGCCTATCGATAGCTCCCCCGAGTTTCGAACCTATCGTTTTTCTCCTGCCGATGTTACAATTAATTGGCACACTTGGAATAGAAACGTTAAGATTTAATCTTAATTGTTCTTCAGAGATTTTAAGCTCACTTAGTTGCCCAAGTGTGATCTCTAAGGATATTACCTTATCCTTTAAGTCTTCAATTTCATTTGTATATTTATTGAGTAAGATTTTTTTTTCTGTTTAGTAATTCAATTCCAATTTCCTTTTTCATTTAAAGTATTCTTCTGTTTCTATTAATAGTACCTTTTAATAAATTTTTAAATATAACATTTTTCTTTCTTAAAGAATTTTTGGTAATTTTCTATTAAAGTCATTCTTTCCAAACAATTTAAAAAAACCATAGATAGGGGGTGTTTCGACGTACATTTGGGTACGCTTGTTGGGGACGCTCTTAGTTTAGGCGCAATCCATCTTTGAAGTTTAGACTAATTCCCATACAAAATGCGCTTGGCAACCGTTTCAACCGTTTTACGCTAAGCACAATTTGACAAAAATTTTAAGCTTCACAGACCACTGTACCGCGACGATCACACAAATAGGCGCTTGGATTTTGTGTAATACACAATGTGTATTCATAATTTGTCAGTGTGCGTGTTTGCTACGCATTTTATCACTGTGGACGGCAGTCCACGTAGTGACGATAAAAAGCCATAAAGCCATAAAGCCATTTTTAAACAAATTTCATAAACTTAAAATAAAAAATTTATTTTAATTATAAATTCTTAATTATAATATTTAGATAAATTATGTCCAGGCAAAGCTATTATCATTTCAAAATACCTTTCTAACGACATATATCACGTTTCTGTAGCTTTAGTTATGGGCGCGAGAAATCTAGCTTTTATAGTTGTTTGCCAAACTAGCGGGAAACCCAAAAAGTCGTAGAACAAAAAATGTTCAGCTAGAGCTGTTTAATAAAATAAAAGTAGTTCCAGGACTCTAAAACAAAAAAAAATCGACACACAAACAGACAGACAAACGGAAAGGCCGTTAAAATCTTGTTTATTGAATATCTTTTGAACGGAGTATCGGATCAGGATGATCGAGGTGTCATTCGATGCGTACTTAAAGCTAGATCACAACAACATTAAACAATTTTGCACGTTCACTTCAATTTCTCCTAAACTAATCCGTTTTTGAAAAATCTTAGTATGCAGCTTCAAAGAGGTTTACAATACCTTTCGATCAAGATATAAATGGTTCTGATCGGACTATCGTGCCAGATTTTTAATTCTACGACTGTATATAGTAGTCTCCTTGCGCACCACAGTCTCGGTGCTCATCGTCACTACGTGGACTGCCGTCCACAGTGATATGGGCTGAAACACGGAAACAACTGATATTTATACCCGGTAACCTTATGGTACAAGGGTATTATGAGTTAGTGCCAACCGAGAATGTATGTAACAGGCAGAAGTAGGCATCTCCGACCACATAAAGTATATATATTCTTGATCAGCATCACCAGCCGAGTCGATTTAGCCATGTCCGTCTGTCCATCTGTCCGTCCGTGTGAAACAACAGATCTTATTAAATTGTTTAGGTCGGGAGCTAATTCGAGAGGCGATTTATTTTAAGAAGTATCTGACTGTAGCTTTCTTACTTGTTTTTTTTTGTATGCTGCACCAGTTCTTTCGCAACATATAAATAACGTACATTACACTTGGGCAATCTTCGGGTTTCGTTTCCAACTTTAGTTTCTAAAAGAAGTGTTATATAATCATTCTGCAGCAGACATCAACAACGGTTCTGTAAGAATATATTTTTCATGCAAAATACCGCTTCACAATAACCCATTGATAACAGTTATCGAAGTGAAGAAATCCTGCAATTATATTGAAAATAATAATGTTTTTTAAACAATAATTAAATATTGCTATAAAAATAATCAATGGGAAACTATATTATAAAAATGTGATAATATTATGACCTATAAAAAAACCAAATCTGAAATGAAAAATATTATATTTGATATATTTACGTATACATTCCGGATCTAAAATAAAAGTTATATAGTATTTATTCTATTATGGAAATGGCTTACCAGATATCTGATACTGAATTTAATTATCTTATGTAATAATATGTTTTGCTAACCTTGAATACGTATTAAAATGAATTTCACAACTGCGTCAAGCAAACTTCTTAATGCAACTAAAGCATGTAACAAAAGATGACGAAAAACCCAAGCGCGTGTTTTTTCATTTGTCTTCTTATTTGTTTTTGAGTTTCTTTTCTTTTTTATTCTCTTATTTTCTTTTCAAATGCTGATTTCCGAAATAATGCATCTTTTTACGTTCTAATAGAAGCGACGATCGCAATGATATGAAAAAAAAGAGAACAGCAAACAACAACAAACGTTGGTTTCCAATAGAATACATATTTATGCGTTCCAAGAGAAGCGACGATTGCTCTTATATGATAGAGATAAAGAATAACAAATGCTGGTTTCCAAAATAATGCATATTTATGCATTATGCAAAAGAACACTTGTTATTGCAATCATCTAATATGTATTATATATCTATGTTCTGGCCATTTTTGAGTTAGAATTGGCGGTATATAGAACCGTTGCAGATGCGTTTTGTTGTACATCTTGTTTTACAAGGTCCGACTGGGGTGCCCTCTGATTTGCGTGCATGACGCAGGGCTTAGAGTGCTCTAGTCTTAATCTGACGGTCGCGGGTTGCAGTCTCACACTTTTACACATATATATGTATGTATAGACTTTATTTAATATTTATATCCATTTAACTTTAACATATTTAGGGCGGACATACATGTACATGTAGACCAACATTTTTTGACAACCAATTTTTTTTTACTTTAAAAAATATTTAAATTAATTTGTAGAATTTTCTGTAAAAATTTCGATGTTAAATTCGAACTCGAAGTGCCTCAAATTGAGTATGTTAGCACACAGCGAAACCTTTAGACTGATTTTTCTCCACTTCTCATTTTTGCGTTTTTGGCTTCCTTATGCTTCGATATAATCCCAGTTTCATCGGCTGATAGCGGATGTGGAGAGCTATGAGACGGCTGTGCAGCTGATGTAAAGCAGGCCATCCCCAGTCGAATTTGTTCGTCGTTATACACTTTTCGTTCGACGTTTTGTTCGACGTTTTGTTCGACGTTTTGTTCGACAAATATAGAACCGATTCTATCTTGGCTGGATTCGTGCGAACAAATTCTTCACTGTATTGGAATGTTCGCACGAACATTCATTTGGGAAACATTATCGTACAAAAATCACGTGACGGTATGTCAAGCCAATTTTTTACAGCCTACGGGCGAAGCAGTATGTTTTAACAAATCTTTAAAGAAATTTTATCTTTTAAATCATACAGTGAATAACATGACTTTACGAAATGTTAACTATTTCACTGTTTTTAAGTGAACACAGTGGCCTGTTATCAAACAAAAACACCTCTTAACGAGTTTTATAAAAGTGACGATGACACCTTTAACTTCAAAAGTTTCTGATATCCAATTTTTTTACGGTTAATAGTAACGTTAACCTAAATAAATTACAAATAATTCAAATAGTTTCTAATTCGACATGCTGGACTATAGTTTCAAGGCTAGGTATTTTAAAGCTCAGTGCCGAAAACGAAACTAGTTGAATTACACTAGTTTACAAATTTATATTTTTTTTTTATATAAACGTTTAAACCCATTTTTTCCGCTTAATTTTGAGACGCTGAACACGTTGAACTCATTAAAAAAAATTCCCAAAGAACCGTTTTGAAGATATTCGCGAAAAACCAGATTTTTTCTTCCAGTTTTAAAAATGTTCAATTCTACACTTTCACTTCCATTTCTCTTTAACTAATCAGTTTTTGAAAAATCGTAATATGCAGTTTAAAAGTTGTTTACTACCTTTCGATCAAGATATACCATAAATGGACTATCGTAGCAGATTTTCAATTTTACGGCTCTGTATAGGAGTCTCCTTGCGCACCAGAGTCTCGGCGCTCATCGTCACTACGTGGACTGCTGTCCACGGTGATGGCAGTTTTAAGATATGGTAGTCCGATTTTTATCAAACTTACATTTATAATCTAAAATAAATTAAATCACCCGCTAAAAATTTGGTAAAAAAAACCTAAAAGATAAAAATGATTCTTTGGCACATTTTTTAAATTTATTTTTAATTAAAAAAAAAAAAAAAACGTAAACTTAAAAACAAACAAAATTTGTTTTCTGAATTTACCCATATCTAACAGAGAAGAAAGTCTCCATATAAAATATGCCCACCTGATTTGATCGCAACTTTTGGCCTCCAATACCGTTTTTTTTAAATTTTTTTTTAAAAGACATTTTAACTATTTAACATTTCCGATTGGCTCTTTGGCAAAATTTTGAAAATCCGCTTCTCTTTTTTAAGCTACTTATATATGTAAAAAAAATATTTATAATCCCTGACTTCAGATTGAGGTGAGTTGTGAGTGTGAGTGAGGTGCTTTAAACTTAAGGCGAAATATTCTTAGTTCTAGAATTAGTTTTAAATTTTAAAGCATTTTGTTTTTAATGTGCTTTTTCTTATTTGTTGAAAAATATTTGTATAAGTTTATAATTGCAACATTCATAGGAACTGAGCAAATCATGCTATTTAAGAATATAAATGCCTTCATGGTCAGAGTGTTAATTTTATCCTGTAATTTTGATTAGTGTTAAAGGGTATAATTTTTGTTTTGAATATTATCAGCTGATGAATTGGCACAATGAAAGGTAATTTGTTGTTAGCTTGGGCTGTCTAAGAATATTTCCCAAACGCAACCCTCAGCAGCTCAGTAATACCGACTATGGCTGAGTATGTGTCTGATCTTTATGTTCGTGCAGACAGCAACCCGGCAGCCAATAAAACTTTTAATGGGTCGCTAAATTGCTTCAAAGCGAAAACAAAGCTGTTAAAATAAGCGAAACCCACTTCGACAAAGGGGATTCCCACGAGGTGGCTCCGGACTCAGGCTCCACCAATTTCAAATTTAAATGTTCCACTTCATTTGCAATTAAATATTCTGTTTTTTTATTTTTCCATTCGAAATTGTTGTCATGTTACGTTGTCTTTGTCATGTAAATTTAGGATAATTAACAAGGGGTGGCTACAAATTTTATTTGAAGTCTGTTGAATGCCTTTTCTTGGTTCTCACGCAAGTTTATATAAATGATTCTTAAACATTGTTTGTGTCCAGTATAAAGTTGCGATGGGTGCGAAAAAAGTTTGGCCCTTTTGCTCTAAGGGAACGAATAATCTCCATAAAATGCATATATATTGAAGATAGTCCCTAAGTTTCATATAGAAAATATAGGATTTATTTTTGAGTTTCTTTATTCAATTTTCTTTTAATGCATATATTTTTGAAATTGCAAACCGCCAAAATGGGCATTTAGTATGTTAATGAGGTACATTTTGAGAAAATTGAGTGCCTCATAATTAGATATGGCACAAGACATCGTCATCCGTATCACAACCTCCAACGTTATCGGCGTAAACACATTATCATCATTAAACACTTGCTGCAATTATGGCGCTAATTGAATTTCTAAATGAATATAATGACTCAACAACAACAAACGCAAGCGCAGCAGAATAGACCAGGATATATGATACTTTGTGGCCTAGCATCCCCGCTACAGGGCCCACAGGCGTTGAAATTATAAACAAAATGACCATAAGAGAACGACTAGTTAATGCTCCTTAATTTCATGACTTTCTTACATTTCAAAGACCACGCCTTTGTAGAATTTAAACGAATTAACAAAAGTTATATAAAATATGCATAACAACTTACATATGTCGTAGGACAATTATTAAAGGAATTGTTTATGATCTGTAACTAAGAATATATACATACAAACAAATATAAAAGTTTTCTTTATTTTGTATTTATTAAAAATATATTTTATTTGCATAAGTATTAAAATTGTACAAGCTATTATATATTGAAAATATTTGAAGTATAACTAGATTTCAAAAGCAAGCCATACTGAGAACCCAATACGGCCTAAATCCGAAAGAATCCTGGCAACAAACGCTGAGGGAAAGGGACGAGTCTCCTGTAATTAGGTTAAACACACACGTGGCTCCAAGTGCCTGGCTGCGAGTGTGTTAGTATGTGGCCAGGCTGGAGATAAAACGCTGCAAAAATGCGGTGAGAGAAGGAAATAAAACAACCAACGGCTGGCCCAGCGTATAAAAATGGCGCGTAATTTGCACGTTTAACCGCATGACAGAGGAAAAAATTACACAACCCATATACAATAGACAAAGACACAAACACGTACACATATTAACAGTGGCGTAGGTGGGAGCTTAGAAAAAAACTATACGTGGCTCCAAACGACATTCTTGGACCATTATAGAATTTAATTTTAAGATATCTCTTAAGATATCTCTTATATTTAATGTTATAATTTTGATTTTTGAATTATTTATATATGATTTTTTAAATCACAGAACTTGTATTTAAAAAAAAGGTAGAAGGGCAAAAATTATAAACAATTTTTACAAAATTTTATACATTAATCTCTTAACATTTATAAATGTGTTTTATATCTATCTTGAAGAGTAGTTAATCTAGTGTCGGAATTTTGTATACAATGCGTTGCAGTGGTTTCACAAAAATCGGTATGGTTTTAAAACAGATAGATATGTTAACCAAAAGTAACCTATATTAATCCTAAAATACAGATAGCAACTAATTTGGGTGCTAACATATTTTACTGATGAATACCTTTTTTTTTGGTTCTAGGACCCCTGCCATTTCTATGGTACATATAAAGGAGTAGTAATTTTCAAACCTTGTAATTGCAAACACGTCAAAACATACATATGCCCCAAGTAAAAGTTTAAGTGGCATTGTGTGAAAGTCAATTGATCGCTTCTCTTAAATATGATCTGACATTCCTGTGGCAAAGTCCTGCTTGCGCCCCTGTTCACTCCTGTGAGTTTGTGGTGTCTAAATTACAATTACATAGCAGCCAAGGCTAGAGCACTCAAGTCGCCCAACTGGCCTTGGGTGGGCTGCTGTTGCCTTTGGCCCAGTTGTAGTGGCTCCTGGGCTGGACATTCGAGCATATGGTCGAGTAATTATCCTGTTGCTCTACCAACATCTCGGCTTAGCCATCCGCCATCTCTGTGCCCTACTTAAGCGCCGCTGCTTATCGGAATGCCCATCAAGCTGGCTGGTCCGAAATGACTTGATTAATTGAAATATTCAGAGCCTAAGTCTGGGAAGGGGCCGCTACGTAAGGGCTCACTGTAATAACTCATTGAGAGCATATGTTGGCCCGTCACTTGGGTATTCAATATGGATAATATCATTGTTAGTATTATATTCAATTATGCATATAGGGCAGTGTTTTCCCTTTCGAATCCTTAAGTGGAACTGCTCAAAACCATAAATTGATAGTTAATATATTGTCATATTTTTTAAATTTATATTTAAAGTATGTTATTTAAACTAAAACGAAATAGAAAGCTATATCTAAACGAAGTGTTAGTAATAGATTTGGTTTGTTCTCTAAAAGGTTAAAAATTTCTATATGTGACGTGGGCCCTAGCGCGTCCCCAGAAGGGTATCTGCGTGTCTTTGACACCGCTCCTGGCCGGACGAAAACTTGTTGCCTTAACTTTTAATTAAGCCAAGAGTTTGTGTAATGTATCTGGCCGTGCGTCCTTCTGTGCTCCCAGAGAGTGTGTGCGAAATTAACAAATAAGAGTATAAATTATGCCACAACACGCTGGCAGCGCACACACACTCGCACAGGCGAGGATGTCCTGGGAGAGCCAGAGGCAACCAGAAATAGGGAAATATGAGCGCCAACTGTGGACGGGCGACATTGGCAGCTTTCTCGCCATTTGGCGTCATTGTCATCGATGTGGCAGCAAAAGGGGGTCAGCCTCGTCGTAGCCAGTTGTCAGTAGCCCCCACATCCAGCCAGCCTCGAATTACATTGGCTTTAAAGCGCAATGCGTACGCCTGTGTGTGCTTGGGCCACTGTTAGTGTTTCTGCTGGTCAAACATGACACTTGCCAAGACCCAGAAGCTCTTCAAATCGAGGCAGCGACTTGAAGATGACCATTATCACATGGTACAGTGAACCAGATATCTTGAAGCTTCAGGGGTTACAACCAGTTATAAGCCCTAAAAAATTAGGGGTTTCAAACAAATTTTCTGAGAAAACAGCTAAATGTATTAGTTATAAGTTGTTTCGAATTTTTTACTTTTAAAAATAATGAATCTTGAAAGCAGATCATAAAAAACAAAAAAAAATCGAACGGATTTCTTTAAAGTGATGTAGAATTTAGTAATTAATCAAAAGAAAAAGCAAAACAATTTTTCCCTATAATTTTGGTGTTGAAAAACTTGCATACACTTTTAAATACATAAATACGTGTTTTAATCTTAACAATACCATGATGTGTCAGTCTTTTTCCATTTTTAATTTTTGCATAGATCAGACTAAGTCTATAAATGTAAACTATACATTTTGGAAAAAAAAAGTCAAATCCATATTTAATTAGTAAAAATTATTTATTTGACGTTGACATTTAAACACTCATTTTTAAATTAAAAATTACTATATTTCTTATCATTAGGTCCTTTATTTTTTTACGCTGATGCTAATAAGCTTCTTAAAAATCTATACTAAGTTTTCAGAGGGTATCAACACTTCTGGCGCCATCATTAGCTGCGCACGTTGCGTTTGCGTGATATCGACAGCGAGCATCAGAGAGCCAGCCATGAGACAAATGCCGACAAAGTCAAAAAACCTCACATGCTTGTACACCTGCCGGTCCAAGTTGCATGTGGCTGTTACCTAGTCCCAGAATTATCAACGTTGGCCAAAGCTTGGCTGGAAGCGATAAGCTGCACTTGCTGGACAAGGAATGGAAATGGGTAACGGCCTGCTTTATTGTTTGTATTTTTCCGCGGGACTGTCCGTAAAGATTTTACGATCTAGAATAACAATTGCTGCGGCTGCATGCCAAAAAGTAGACATTCCTTAACTGAAATTTCTAGAGCCTCATTTTCTTCCCCACGACCTTTTTCTCTGCCCTTTCTCTGGTAGTCATAAAATAAAGACAGAAAATTGCAATAAACTGACCTAAAGAACACAAAATTTTTTGTAAGCAGATGAAAGAACCTCTTGAGAGGCCACAAGCTAATGAAATGCACTTGATTGTCTTCAGGACATTTAGGAAATTTATAAAAAAAAAATCATTTTAACAGGCAAATTTATTTACTATTAATTGTTTATTTGGTACACATTTAAAAGAACATTGTGGCCGTTAATAAATTCAAAAAGTAACATGAAATATGTTAATATATTTTCCTTATGTTAGGAATGCCTAACTTTAAGTCTGTGTGTGCTATATAAGAGAAATGATCTTCAACCATATCAATGAGTATAAAAAATGTTTCAAAGGATATATATATATATATATATATATATTATATATATTCAATAAATATTAATTTGGAATTTTTTTTTAAATGAATATATAAGTATTTATTTTCATAAAATGTAGGTAAAATTGTGTTCTGAAAGAAGCATTTTTAACTGTCAGACAGTAAGACCTTTCAGCTGGTTTTACTACATGCCAATTATTTGCGTTTCTCCACTTCGACGTGGGTACAACAGCATTGACTTTGATGCCTCAACGTGTTTCTTTTTCATAATTTACGAGCCGAATGTTTGATTTCATGTTTTATGGGAAATAAATTATGACCCCGCCCAGGACTTCCCATTGAAAACGTCAACGAAGGGAGGCCAGCTAAGCCGGCGATAAGAACTTTAGCCCCGCAAGACCAGCAGCAGCAAACCCGAAAAAAACGCAGACACGAAAGATGCCAAAATAATGGAAGAAGAACTGCAAACGGATAGAGGGAAATTTATGTGCGTTTATTGATTGCCGAACGGGAGAAAAACAGCAAAGGATGAAAACTTGTCCAGAAACCGAAGCGAATTTATGTAAATTTCCCATTGGTCCTCAAAGCGACTTTTATGAAGACAAAGTGCAGCTGGGTCTGGCCAAAAGAATAAGCAGAATGAGGAGCCCATAATCAGAGAGATTTAATACTGGTGTCCTTTGATACCCCTAAAATTTACACTAAACCAAATCTCTACTTTTTTGTGCACAGATGCAACAAGTGTAAATACACAGATATCATTGAACAGACATTAAATTAAATTAATTAATAATCATTAAATACAGAGTTAATAATTCACAAGGCAAAACACAGCGTTGTGTTCAATTTATTTATTTGATTATTTAAATAGGTTTTTGTCAGAAAAGGCAAACGTGATCAAATTCTAAGCGAATAGGGAGACATTTTCATAGCATATACATTTTAAAAATTCGGAAAAGGAAACCAGGAAAGAAGAGAAGTGCGTTAAATAAATGAAAACGATCTCTAATAGAGCTTCGCTTCAATAAGCTATTAGTATTATAACTAATTCTTTTATTATGGCCAAAAATAATTTTTAGTTGTGTTCATTTTGGCCAGTGTTTGGTAGTCAGCCTACAGTCAACGAGGCCTGACAAGGAAAGTTCCAGAAAGTGGCCTCTTAAAGTGACCAGGCCAGGAAAAGAACTAGAGCGGCACGCGTTCCAGATGAGGGAGACTAGGCTTAGGCAGTAACTTTAACGCCACATGTGGGCCATCCCGAATGTATTGTTCGGTGTGGGTCATTTATATGCAAAGCATAACCATGGCTCCACAATATGTGGACTCTAATAAGCCGGCTAGGCGAGCACCCCGCCACAAGCACGTATCCCATCCCGAATGCACAACTCAGGTAGTCTGGACTATAATTTGGTCTCGTTTCGAACTGCGCCAGCAGCAGCTGCTATAAATATAATTTCAATAGAGAAAGTTGCCAATATAAGTGCCAAGTATAGTGCGTGCCGCGCAAGAAACTCTCGAACTTCCAACAATTGTAGTAGTTTCTCTCCAACGTCTCTTTTTGGGAAAATTTCTTCGCTTCTTTAGTTCTTAATGTCGGCGTGCTTGCAACTCCTTAAAGTCAAGTTCTTTGTGCTGAGTTAGAGCTCTAGGGCACTTTTCTTTGAATCACACATAGTTCACCCTAATCATAAATGGCAACAAATAATCAGGCAAGTCCATCGATCCATGTAAGCTAAAACTTTGGCAATAAATGAAGTTTTTCTTGGAGATCCAGCAAAAACTAAAAGTTTCAATTCTTTAGAAATAAAGTAATTCCATAAAATTTAATTTGATTTGATTGCAACAATACGCATTCGAAAAAGTCATTAATCTTTTTGCCAAAGATAAACGGGGAAAAATGTGGTTGAATAAATAAGTAAGTTTTATTTATATATGCGACCGAAGCAAACTCTTTGAGTTCAAGCTGTTTAAATTCGAGGTAAGAGGTACATTTTTTAATTCCAAGCTGACTTAAAACTAGTATTTAATAATAAATTTTTAAACTTATAAAATACATACACCGATTAATATCATTTTTGTATATCTACATATATGTATAATGTCTGATCTTTATGTAAAATCGTAGTTGAATTGAAATGGATTTTCTCTTGACTCTAAGGCATCAAAGAAAAATCATTAAACGAATTCTTAAATTAAATTCCAAAAATAAATTCGTCGGACGAGATAAATATGTATGTAAATAAAACATATGCATTTGTACCTAAAAATATAGATAGCAAAGGTCAGCGACAAGCAGAGTGAACAACTGCGAGACAAAAATACAATTTTGGTAAAATGGAAAAATGAGCTAAATTCAAAATGTAGCTGGCCGTCATACTTATTTGCTATAGATTTAAGCAGTACATTTTCACATTTTTAACAAATGAATGGTAAATCTTAGTACTTTTACGAAGTTTGAATCTTAATACGGTTTCCATATACTCCTTGCCATGGTAATATTATGAGCCAATTGAACAGGATTTCAGGAAGTGTCTCGATAAACGGTCTCTGATTAAACCCTGTAAAATAAATCATATTTTGTATTCAGCCGTATAAAAGCAAGGGGAGGCCTCAAAACATTAGGTAAATATTAAGTGAAAATAATGCGGAAGTCTGGCTTGGGGTTAAGTGCAAATAGTCGGCACACACACACGCAATTGGCGCTCTGATTTGGCGAGCGTTGTCATTTTTCCTTCTAAACGCTGCATGGCATATGCGGCGTATGCGCAACGCGGTTTTACTTCACAATGTCAACAGGGCATTCGTCTGGCTCGCGTAGCATATATGTATGTATATGTGCATATATGGTGTGTGTCGAGGCGGAGATGCCTAACAAGTAAATAAAAATTCATGAAAGCAGCGCTTGAATATGTTACACAAATTTCCCTAAGAGGATGAGGCCCGGGCTGAAAATAAGGATGAGTCGTCTCAGGTAGAAAGTTGCCATTGTTTATGGTAATCGGCTAAAGGGGCTAGAAAGTGAAGGAAGGAAAACGGCGTGCGGGCTTCCGGGTAAGCGGCCACTATTCACTTCACTTTTGCCGGAGAATAAAATGTGTCAGGCGAGGTGCTTAAAAAATATGAAGCGTAATTCCAGCGTGGTGGGAAAAGAGACGAGAATCCCAGGCTCCAACAGCGTCTCGACCGAAGTGGAGACTGTGTGTCGACTTGGCTTTAATAAATAAATCGCAGCTGCATCAGTTGGCACATCCTCTGTCGCCTGTTCACAATGCCCTTGACTGCTTGTGATTTCCTGTGGAACTTCCCAGCGACAGATAACAAAACAAATAAAGGTACCACGTGTGCGACTTCGACTTATGGATACCTGCTATTACGATTCAGCTGTACGTATATATATAAACTGCGATGTATATATTAATTTTCATTTTAATAAACAAAATAATTGTAGCTTTTAAGTTAGTTTTTTAGTTGGTTTTTTTTTTGTTTTAATCGATAACAAATGCAAGATGGTTCCTAAACACAACGTTTTGGATACATTTAACCGAAACAGTGTACCTAAAAGGGGCAATCTTTTGCAGTGCTTAAATATAGGGTACATAAAATTAAGAAAAGTGGCGGAATGAAGTGCTGAACGAAGGTAAGTATATTATATATGTACATATGAGGAGGGTAAACAGGTATGATTGGATGGATAAATTTATGATTCCGCTGGTTGTGTGGCAAGAAAATTAAAGCTTGATTAACTAATTGGTTGCGATTACCGAACTTCACATTTAAGGAAAAAATAAATGAATGGACCAAGGTATTCAATCTTTTTCAATCAAAAATGGTACACTTTTTTTCATCTAATAGAATAGTATGTTATGTTGTATAGAAAAGATTTTGCTTAAGAATTGAGATCTTTGAGCATTACAATCACGTTATTACCATCTGAGAGTTATTAAGCTTTGAAGCTTGTCTTCAGATTATAAATGTAAATTATTTTTTCCTCTTAAAGTATTAACAAATCTACAATTTGGCATTTTGAAAAGAATCGTAGTGACTTTCAATTTAAGAAAACCTACTTTGCCATGTAATACTTTAACGTGGTATTTATGAAGCTCAATTTACCCAATCCATCGGCATCCCACTCATCTTGCTGGCCTGCACACAATTGGCAGGCATCGCTCAGCACTTGAAACTCAGAAAGAACTCACTCAATTGCTGTTCGCCCACTCAACTACCAGGCTGTTGAGTGAGCGAAACACTGCGAATACGTAACATACGGACACCGATGCATATCACGTATACGCAGCGAGCGAAACGACTCAAGTGGCTCGGCTGCGCCCGAAGTCTTATCAGCAGCTAACCTGTTGGTCGGCCGCCCGACGCACGAAGCAGGACCGTTCAGTTGCCTGTGATTCTTCGTTGGCGGCGGACGCGAAAATCGGCATTAACTCGGTGGAAAGTCAAGGAGGAGCATATTCGAAGAGTGGAAAAACTGTCTTCGGTGGAAAGCTGAAATATTTTCAATGTGCAGTGAAGAACTGATAGCGAAAGTGTGAGAGTGGAAGTGAGGAGGAGACCAAACAAGTGCCGGAACGTGCTCGAGTGCCTCCATCCTTGCGGTTTTTGGTTTTTGTGTCTCGAGCCGCTCCTCCCCGTATTTATATATACCCCGCATACGCAGCGTTGACACGTCGGCGGTCGCCAGTTTTCGGTTTTTATTTATACACTTGCTTGTACATTTTTCCCGTGGTTAGCCCGGTCGAGAACTTTTCGACTTTCCGGCTTTCCGCCTTTGTTCTAGGCCCAACAATAATATTTAACGGCCAGAGTGAGAGTTAAAGTTTAACTGGCTGCGAATAAACTTGAAATTAAATCAATTTGACAAAGCAGCTGGAGTGAGAGGTGAGTCTGGGGTTGCAGCACCAAAATGTATTTGTTAATAAGTTTGACATGTTTTTGGGGCCAGCCAAAGTATATCCCAGAGTATATTCATTACGATCCGAACAAATTGAATTCCAGTCAACTTTTCTTGCGGCCTTTTTCTTTGCCTCGTCTCCCACAAAGAAAAGTTTTATTCCACTGCTCAGAGACTGGGAGAGGCCGGAGACCCGAAAAAAGCATTCAACTTTTATTTTGTTTTGCGACAAAACAAATAAGTTAGCAGGAAAAAAATCGAGAACGTTAAAAAGAACCAAGAGAGAAAAAAGTGTACGGGAGAAAAGAGATAACATTAGAGGAAACCCAATTGCATCTAAATGAAAACGAAAGCCGTATGGAGGGAGACACGTACTCTACTTACTTTTTATGGCCAAATCAAATGGCTTGCCCGTGACTGTTCCTTAATTAAAAATGCAAATTTCCCTTTAATTTTAATGGGGCCCTCGAGTGGGATGAGGACGCCGAAGCAGCAGACGGTCCGAACAACTCTAGATTGATTCTAATTGATCCCCTCTGACATGGCTGCCAGTCACCGAGCCATCCGTCAATTGTTGATTCGATAAACAAATGCATTGATTGCTCTTGCTTGTGTCCGCTAGGGCGAATGCTAATGACTGTTTCGCTCAGGTGGGAGTCGGTCAAGTTTACTCGGCGAATACGTAATGTTAATCATTATTGCCTGGGGACGCAACCTGCATAAGTGATAAGCGTGTAGGAAAACGAGTTCTCGTTTTCGTTCTGAGATGATTGATGGCTTGCTCCGTGTACACGTATTAATGTGATTTTGATTGCCATTGAACTCGTTGGGAACATAGGCAATTAATAAGCTTGAATTTACCAGCCTTATGTTGTTCAATCTTCAAATTTTTGGCGACTGCGTGAACGTGGTATGTTTGTACATGGCTATGATTCCATTCGCTTGGAGGAATGCGCAACCCTAACCAACAAGTTTCGTGAGCACGCCCAGGATATGGAAGTGGCAGCAAGAGTGATAAGGAAGATGGAGGGAAATTCAGCTGGGTAAAAGGAAAACGCATTTCAATTTGCATATCAGACCGCGCCAACGCTTGCTGATGGCCAGTGAAATTGGTCTTCAAGGCAATTTTAGGTCGCCGAAATTTCGCAATTGAGGCGAAAACTGCAAAGATGGTGGCCCGGATGTCATCACTCGATTAAGATAGTTTCCTATCTCTTGATTGCCCATCCTCGGCTCTTACCTCCTCTCCATTTGCATTTAAATCAACTTTGGTGTAAGATGCTGTTAAGACCTGCCGCAATTGGCAGCACTCTTCAAGCCGCAAATATTTATTTTACTTCTTTTAACCCGTTGAGGAGGGACTATGTGGCTGAGAATCCTGAGATCTAAGTAAAAAGCTTGGATTTGGTAAAGGTACATTTTATTCACTTACCTAAAAGAAAGTTGAGCTTGGGAAATAAAATGAAAGGACAGCAGACATTTTGACGGATATTTTGTTGGTATTTATTTTAAGTAACCATTTATGTATTCACATACTTTCAGTAAAAAGTCAAAGGTAAATATTGACTCAGAGAGAGCTGAGCATTCAGAGTTTATGATTCATGTGTCCCAAAAATATCTTAGAGCTGTAACAAAATATTCACATTTGGCCCAGAAGAGGGTACCCTTAAAATGGTTCGTTCTTCCAAAGAAAAATGATTTACCAATTCAGAGTATGTTTTTCCAAGATTATTAAAAAGTAAAACGTTAGCTTATATATTGTAAACTGAATTTGGTTTCTTTTTTAATAATTGTATCCAGCCTGAGATGTTTTTTAGCCCAAGCTTCTATGCATAATCAGTGCCTGTTATCCGTACAGCTGCTTTTTATGTGCTTTTTAACACCGCTTGCCTTTTTTATTGGTTACTAAGTTTTGCATAAATTATGCACAAGTCTGCTGGTGCATGGATAGACATGCCCTGGTGCTCCGTACATGAGAGCGTACCTGCGTGTGTTTATGAGTGAAATGGCTTGATAAGGAATGCGTAAGGGTAGCGAGAGCGGCCAGCTGCTTGAATTTATTTGATTTCTCACAGTCGCAAGTCACAGGTGACACTTTTACGGCCAATCTGAGCGATGGAGGCCCCGAACTCGAGAGCTCCTCGAAGCTGAATGCCACAGCCCGGGCAGTCCGGGGAGCACAGAACCTGAGGAGCTGGGGAGCTAAGACCACGACACGGCCATAAAACGATTGCCATTCTCAAGGACAGCTGCCGTTGCCATTGGCAATGCCGTTGCCTTTGACTTGGTCTTTGGTCCAAGATCCCTTTGCCGCAATGTAATCTGGGCCCAGAGGTTTTGGGGCGGAATGGCAGGAGGAACAGGAGATGGAGGTGGCTGCCTCCTATTGACAGTCAGTCAGACGTTTGTGGCTAGGATTTTCAAATTTCTCCAGAGACCAACCGGCAAGGGCTCCACTCCATGTTGGCTTTCAATTTACCTTCATGTCTGCTTATGATTTCGGTCCGTGCAGTTGCTCACTTAACTTTTGTCAATAATTCAGAGCCCACTGGGAAGCACGCAAAGCCACAAGGAGAGACAAGGGTGGAAGGCATCCTAATGCACGCCAAAAAATTAATTGCTTTTCAATTAAACGACGGACGGAATAGGGAGACCCACAAAAAAAATCACATCACCGTAGCTTGTGGATCCCGAAACCGCAATTGGGGGCCCGGGGATTTGGATTGAAGTGAAGACCATTACTGGCTATAGAACACGGCCTATACCCTGCGGCCAACAGAGTAATTAATTCTCTATTCGGAGCGGAGTTCTCTGGGCAATGTGAATTATCAAAGTTTACAGAAAAAAGGAAACTTTTGACTCATAGAAAAGCTAGGCTAATACCTGCTCCTGCGCCCATGTAAAGGCTGAGGACAAAATGGGATCCTGAAAATCATTTTAGTGAGCTCCCAAGTAAGTGGACTGTAAAGCTTTCTCCATATATTTTTGTCTACATAATTCATGAAAGCCCCTCATTTAAATACAAATGTACAAGAACGGCAAATTCTTTTGCAAAGTTGCGTAAGAACTTTTCGCTTTGTCATTTCCCCGAAACATAACCTATTTAGAATAATCTATGCGAGCGCAAAGTTTTGCTGTAACGTTCGTTGGAAGAGTATTTATCGATTCATTATCATATCGCTATCAACTGGCCAGGGTCTCGACCATCGCCATCGCGCCGTCATCGTCGTCATCATCCTCGGCAACGGAACGCGAAACATCCCCATCCCCATCCGGACTCGCGGGTTAACCGAAACCCAACCCCCCGGCTGCAACCCCATATCGGGTCGACCAGACCGCGGCAGCACCGCGGTTCAAATATCATTAAAATGCAAAAATTGACGAGCTACGTGGAGGAGCCGCGAAGGATGGGCGGTTTTCGCTTGGGGGCCGCAAACCCTGGCTAGAGATAGCCGGATAATAAGTGGGCGGAGTCCGGAGTCCGGACAGCTCTCCTCTTTAGCTCGGGTTTAGCTGAGAGCCCGGCCATGAAGTGAACATTTAATTAATTTCGTTTGTTGTCTTGGTACGTTGATTAAAACGCCATTTACAACATTTTGCCTGCATTTAAGTCAGCGCTAAGTGAGTTGCTTATTAATTTGGATAGACCGAGCCAAGACCTGCGCGGCACGGCTAGTGTGCTCGTTTTTTATATATGTATTTAGATTTATAAATGAACATATTGCAGACATAAATCTGCATAATGATAAATGGAAATCGAGACAGACCGGGGGATAATCCTCTCGAAGGTCAGCAGCTGGGAGGAAATGAGGCGATGCCAGGATAACTTAATCGCCGTAAAACAGCTGCCACCGAAAAGGTCAAGTTCTCAATTTGTATGAGTTGCTTCTCTTTTAAGATTATGGGCGGCTTAGCCTACAGATTAATGTTACAACTTTGAGAATTTTAATGGTGACCTCAGTTCAAGTGGTAAGAGTAAATATTTGTACGCTGTATTAAAATAACATTATCCTAACATGAGGAGGACTTCGGCGACAATACTGACTAATAAATTGATTCCTTATTTTACATTTCGTTATCAAAGTCAACTACTAGTGGCCAATATGGGTAGATATATGATTACTCTAATTTTCTCATTCGACCTTGCTGTCCTGAAATTTAAGAAAAGAGAAAGTATTCACTTAGAGAGGAATTCAAGACAAGCAAGTAAGAAAGCTATGGTTAATACTTGGAACCCAAGACTCTTCGGAAAAATAACGGAACAACAACGACTTTAAAAAGATAAGTTCTAAAAACAACGTATATTTTTCCTTTTGGAGTGACTGCGAGTGCAAGCGAGATGGAGGTAGAAGAACTTTAATGTATAATGACTCCCACGTTTATCATCCGATTTAAAAATGTTTCTTCAAAGTCTTAGAGTACATTCGTACAGATGTATTTATAACATATTTGAACACCTTTTGCCGATTTCTATATTATAGCTGTTATAAATTTTTTTTTTTAATAAAATGTGGGGGCATTATTGGGCGTGGCCAAACTTTGAATCAAACTTGATCTGCGTGCAACAGTTATTAATGTTGTCACCAAATTTGTATGGGGTTGGAGATGGTTCCTCCTGCTTGCTACGTACATTCTCAGTTGGCACAAAGTTTTAATAACCAAGCACCCTATTGGTTTCTATGACAGCCTTATGTTTTCTTATAATAAAGACAGAAAGACAAATTGAATTTATTTTTTAGTTAAGATCAAGGATAAATTGGAATCATTTTTTAATTTTAATAAATTATTTTCATAAATACTTTTGGTCTGATATGTATACCCAAACAAGCAAACAATCTTCTCACCCGTCTGGCATCCCCGGACATAAAGTTCCCAAAGTTCTTGTGTTCTCCCTAGCCGCCATAAAAGATTTACGCCTCCACGCTTCGGTATGATTTATAATGCAGATGATTTCCGCGTTTCTCCTTCACTTCTCCCCTTTAGGACTTTAGAGACTGTCCAATTTGGGATGTCCTAACAAGGATACCCCAAATTCCAAGGCAATTTTCCGCTGGCAAAACATGGCCCTCTTAAAGCGCATATTCCGGCTCCTGCTGACCAAGAAGGCGGCCAATTTGGGTTCTGGGTTTCGAGAGTTTTGCCTCCCAAATGGCCGGGGTCTCCTCATTATGAGTGGCGACAGATAAAGATGTTTTCACAGTGCAGTGCCTTCTGATAGGGACAGTGATAAAGACAAAGCGAAAGGAATGGCCTTATCACGAGGGGCATGGCAGGACAACAAACCCGTGGAGCATAGAGCGTGGAGCGGCACTTGGCCAGTTGAGATTGCTCTCAAAGAGCTAGATTTATGAAGCCATTGTCTCCTGCTTAGCCGCAAACGGCTTGCAAGGGAAGCTGCAGTAAATGGTCAATTAATTATGGTCAGTGCTCCTTGAACCAGCCGCGCACACATGCCCGCAAAGTGCAATAGGGATGATAAGTCAAAGAATACAGTCATGGTGTTAAAATAAATAAAAACAAATAAATCAAACAACTACATATATTTATGATTTATAGATAACAAAAGCAGATATAGGAAAAATTCAAACCTTCCGAATTTCCAAGCCAGAAACTTGCAAAACAATCGTAGTTCTAAACAAAAAGTAAAGAGTCAAACACCAATAAAAAAATATAAAAAAAACCTTTTGAAATTAATACTTCATTTTCTTATCATCGAATCATCGCTTTATATCGTTTAGATATATCGATTTTTCCGTCCATCCCTGAAGTGCAGTCTTGAAGCAGCCCCTGGGGTCTGCAATAGAAGGCAGACACGCAGACTTGAGGGCAAGACGAAGAAGGACGGCAGCTCCACGTATAGTCGCAATAAAATTCATTGATTTTCATTCGGTTCAAATATTGGTTTGGCTTGCCATATGTGTGCGGGCCGCCGACGTCGCCGCGTGTTGTGCAAGGACATTTGTACACACAGAGGATGGGACGGACATAGGATACAGGACACGGGCCGGGACCAAGGTTGCGCAAACAAATGGCGTCAAAAGACAAGGGAAATTGGTTTTGTTATTCTTGCTGTGGCAGCCTAAAAAAGGTTAAACGCCTAAACAAGTGAGCAATGCCGAACAAGGAAAAGGCACAAAATGAGCCATACAAACAACGATAAAGGAATTTCGCAAAAAGGGTTAACACTGCGGTAAGGCACATGGCGGGGACTGGCGGCGGTGCCGACTTTGAAATATTCTGATTATCCTTGAAGTGATGGAATATGAAAGTCTATCAGGAAACTCTATTCAGTTAACCCCACAAAGATTTGAACAAGAGATTTTTATGAACACACAAAGAAACCTTACGATTGAGCCTTAAAACATATCTTTAATCCCATCAGAGGATAAGGATGGGTTCGAAGAAGAAGCCCATATTTTATAATTAAAGTACAGTCTTCTATGTCATCCATGGGCTTTTGTATTAAAATTTCAACTGCCTTTTCTAAAGTACTTGCTCGCTTACAATTTTTGGCTACTAAAATCTGTTTAGAGCAAAGCAAATCTGGCTAGGCTTGGTCAAAAATAAAACTTGCCGACTTCAACGCCCAACCAAATAAACACATTTCAAGCAGCCGGAGATAATCTGAAAATACGAATAGCCCTTATGCACTCGGGCGGCGAATGGTAAATGAAATTATTGTCCTTGCATATGCAAAATGAGAATTGTCAGTAAACAAGCCGAGGAAGGATAAGGCTGACAGGACAGCCAGACAGAGGGGCAAACAGACAGCCAGAGGAGGAGAGGGAATAGTGTCCTCGTTAGGCACACCTCCTGTCACGGGCTCTGGTCCTGTAAACTAAGGCTGCGGCTGAGGCGGTCCGCCCTCCGGCGAAAACGCCCCATATGTCGCTCACTCGAAAGTTCAACGCTGCTGCCCTGTGGCCTTGGCATTTGCATTTTTATTTCAGCTTCGGCTTGCGTTTCGGTTATTACTACTGGGATCGGGAGTGAGACTGGGCGGAGTGCCAGCTCATGACAACTGCGACTGCACATAATTTGCAAAAGTTTCAGCCGTTTCAGCAGGCACTCTCCTGCGAAAATGCTTATGGAAAATTATGATTAAACATTCAGCCCACGCCCCGAACTGGGAAATGGCCAGAAAATTTCGAGGCGTTGTCCTGTTAAGCTGGACTGCTCCGGTTATCCTTATCTTGAGGTTGCAGGCTTCGTTAGTTCTCAGGTTCCATGTATTTTGGCTGCTACAAGTCTTGACCAACTAAGGAAAACTGGCACGGAACAGCTACCTGAGCAACGAGTGCAAAAACTTAAACCTTAACGAGAATCACAGCATTTTCTTAAGTTGACTCTTATTTTCGTAATTAGGAGTGTTAAAAGTGTTACATACCTGAATAAACTACAAATAATTAAACTTTCAAAAAACTAGGTAAATCAGCTGAATGTATTATTTCGGGGTCTTTGCTTTAAGTTTCAGTATTGACACCTAATGTAATTTAAATGTAATTTAAATTTAAAGCATGAATTGATTTCTAATGTAATATTTATTGTTTGATATATATATATGTTTGATAATACTACAATTTTTTAAGCTTAAGTTAAGATAAACCTAACCAGATATTGCGATTTTTCCACTTACATTATCCATGTTGTTTAATATTTGGTTAGGTTTATTTTTCCAGGAAAACTTTTAAAGTTAAATAAATAAACTAATTAAAAAACAGAGCATATTTATTGGGAACAAACTGTTAAACAACTAGATGGTAAGAACCGCTTAAAACGCTTTTTGCCCGCTTCCGGAATGGCGCCTGTATATTAGGGCTGCAAAACTATCGATAGTGGGTACATCGATAGTTTTTAACTTCGATGTTTCAAAACCTCGATGTTTTCCAAAAAAACATCGATATATCGTTAAAACATCGAACATTTTTCAAATATTTTAGATTGCGGTAAATACCATATATCTTATGCTATATTAAGAAAAATATAGAAAAGGCAAACATTAATTTTGTTTGTGTAAAATAATGTTATTAATTTCTTAATAATAAACGAACAAAATTTATATTTTAATTTTTTTTATTCAAAATAACAAAAATTAGGTCTTTACAATTTAAAGCTTTTTCATTCAAATTTTTTTTCTTAAAATTAAAAAAACAAATATTAAATGCTCATTTCATAAAATAAAAAATCAAATATAATGTCTTCACAAGTTAAAGCTTAGTTATTCATATTACCAAAAAAATGAATTTATAAAATTATACACATTTTTAACTCCACAAACACTTACGCGTAGCTTGAAGCGTCACCATGCAGTGGAGGGCTGCCAACTCAGCCACTTTGTGGCTAGAACTAGCCACTTTTTGAGCGGGTTAGCTTTTTTTTTCAAAATGATCTAGCCACTTCTAGCCATTTCGTTTATTTGCACTTTGGAACACAAATTTCGGTTTGATAATGCTGCGTTTAACCAAATTGATTTTTTTTTTTTGCTTATTAATCAAATTTTGTCGTATTTCAACTAATAATAATTGTAAAAATGGACCCAAAAAAACTGGCAGCACTGATGCAGTGAAGCATCCGATATATCGATGTTCAATTTTTAACATCGATACATCGGAACATTTTGAAAACCTCGATACTATCGATAGTAACATCGATAGTTTAGGAGCCCTACAGTATATATATAGTTTTATGAGATTTATAAAAACCTCAAATTTGTTTAGCTGTTGCAGAGCTTAGATTGCCTGCAATCAAAAGAAATCGCCTTTTATTGTTGGCTTTCATTATTGTGCACAATTTTCCACGGCTCATAATTGGCCTGACCACGTTCCGTGTGTGTGGAGTGGATACTCGCACTCGTGGCAATTGTAATTGCTGCCATATTCAAATTGTGTTTTTTCGAGGGACTTTAAAGCTCGGAAAAGCACTTACCGCCACACAGACACAGCTCGGTCCGTAGTGAGGGATTGCTGGTCGTCTCTGGATCTGATGGCTCTTTGGCCGCACGCCTCGTTGAACTTTAGCCAAAAGTGGCCGTGTAATTTGTATGAAATTCGTTTTGGTCTTTCTCTATTTTTTCGGTTCTCTACTTTAAGTGGCTCGTGTTAGCAAACATTTCAATTTTCGAATAGACTGTCAGGTCTATTCAGAAAAAGTGGGGAAGTCGAGGGAAAAAGCACGCCCAACTGGAGGGAAAGCCATCGAAATGGGGCCATCGGTAGGCTGACTTGTTTACATTTTGGCTCGACTGGCGGTGTTTGGCCTGGGATCAGAGTAGGGGCTGGCCCAGAGTGGCGGAAGGTGGGGATGGGGATGGACATGGACTGGTTCACTGGATGGCTCGCCCTTGGCCGTAAATTCATGTTAAAACAATCTTATTAATGGCTATAAGGGCCCTTGCTGCCCCAATCTTTCTAATAATGTTTAACTGCGATTTTTATTTGCGATTTCTGTTTTTCTGGAGATAAAATATTACCGCCTGGATTTCCTGTTGCTGTTGCGTGTTTTTGTTGCTTGCCAATTTTAGCCATTTAGTTTGATTTCAGTGTTATCTTTATGCGAATGCCGCTGTCGCTTATCGCCCGGTCTGTCCACACCGACCTTAATGGGCTTAGCCCGGTCGAATCGGGGTTCGGGGACTGGAGGAAGTTCCGGCGGAGGAGAGGTGCTCCTCTCGTGCCGAAGCAATTTGCTATTTCTGTCGATTTTATTTAGCATTATATTTAGTCAGGGTATTTGTCGAGCCCAGATTAGGTCGGATAGGATCCAATAGAATCGAATTATATATGCTAAATAGCTTCATTTACGTTTTATTCTCACATAAATGTTGTCTGAAAAAAAACTGTTTGCACATTTTCTTTATTGATTATACAGCAAATATTTATAAATAATTTTAAGACCCAAAAATCTATATTGTGAAATGCTAAATGTTAGTAATCTGTCACCTAATGGCTTGATTTTTTCTTTTAACTTTAATTTATAAGACCCGATGGTTTGAATGCCATTAGTGTATTTTTTACAAACACAATATTTGTGATAACGTCACAATGAAAGGGTATTTTAGGGTATTTCCCTGCTGATCGAGATTCGATTATATTTTCGCCTGTTTATGACAATTACTCTGATGCATATATATTTGGATTTTGATATACACAACTCGGTATCCGGAATTCGCATACGAATGCGATATTTATGTGTCCCTCATAAAGTTGGCATATTCTCGCAATAAGTGAGTCCAGTCTGTTTGCTTGGCGACTTGCCCTCGGTTGGAGTGCACTGTGAGCCCAAATGGGAATAACTCTTTAATTAGTTGCTGGGCAAATAAATCAACAAATAAATTAGTGCGCCCCAGTGCCCGTTAAAATAAATATATGCATTTCCTCGTGCGAGAGCCATATGCGTATGAAAAATTCTTGGCCCAGCATTTCAACAATATGCAAAGTGGCTGCTTACGAGTGGGGGCAACAATTTAAAGTGCCAGCTATGGCAACGGAAAGGCGGCAGAAAAAAGTGGAAGCAAAATTTTAATTAAATTCCGCGTCATCAGTCGATCCATGACTTTGACACTGACACAGACGCTGAACACATGTTCCCATCTAGGTCTCAACGGATTGTATCCGTTCGTCTGTCTGGACTCTAATCTGTTGAGTAATTTCTTTGATGGCGAATAAAACTTTTCTCCCCGCCGCCTTTTTTGACGCCAAACTAACGTCAAAGTTGCGGCTAACTTTGTAATTGATTATCATAAAAAAATAGCCGTGTTAATTAGAGCAATGCGCTGGATGCGGAGCTGTCCAGCATTGATCACTGGCCACTGCGGCCACATCATTAGTGGATGGAATTTATGTGGCCGGCTAATGGCACCAGATTCAGCTTCTCCGAAATGTTCGAGACCAAAAATGCTTAAAAAGTAGTTAGCAGCGACTGTGGGCACGCAAAAGAGCTTAGCTAAAGTTTGTTTCCGACTCTGGCAGGGGAAAATATGGCTTGATCACAGTGGATACAGGACTCCGATTTAAAAGCTTTAATAATAATTTAGAGACCTGTCGAGAACTTTGAACTGCATGGAAGCGACCACAGATTTATGTTTGGCAAAGCCAATAATAACTTGCCAGAAACCAAATTGAAGTGTTTATTAAATGATTTCAAATTGATGTGATTGCTGCTATGTGGTTATTCAACCGCATTTATCTGTGTTTGTATTTGCATGCAATTATGAAAATAGTTTTCAAATGGAGTCGTTGTCTTATCTGCTAATATGTTATAACATATTTATTTATTTATTTTTGAACAATAGATTTTAAAGCAGCACAATAATAGAAACTTTAACATTGTCAATCGTCTTACCTGAACTTTTTTTTGTTCTCCAATTATACATAAATTTAGCAATGGTTCTGTATTCGAGCTCTTAAATAATGTTCTTGGTTAAATTTGCTTTTTTGGTACCCTCGTCTTTTTACTTCCGGACCTTCGAGGCTTGAAATGGGACATCAAAAGAGCTTTGGCTGAATAAAAGATACGAGGGGTCGCCGTCCTTTATTTTTAGCACAGTGTTTGACTATCGGCCGTGCCAATAAACCGCCCAGCCAGTCCATTGAGATACGCCTTAACTGCATTTTTAAGCCCCAAGCGATGAGAATTCATTAATGGTTGTTGCCCTATGGACAGATGCATGCACCTTGTAGCCATAAAATTCCCCAGGCGCCTATAAGTAGGCCATATACTGGCACTTATAGCCGCAGCTGGGCGACGTGTTGCTGATGTTGTTGTTCCTGATATTGCGGGGAGCAAAATAAAATCCCATTAAAGTGAGCGTTTGTTCTCGCCCTGGCCATATCGCCTTGTTTCATTATGTCACGGGCTCAAAGATAAATCGTTGCTGTAGAAAAAGCTCAAGCAACCGGAAGCCAATACATTGGAAAAAATAATGTTAATGTTTCACTATTCTTTATGGGAACTAAAAATAAAATTATTGAAACCAAATTTAGCATAAATACAAGTTTAAGGTATATTAATTCTTAATTTATTTTAAAATATATTACTTTACAATTATCTTAAATGGAAATTGGAAACTCATAAATATGTCTATGAGTTTAAGATTTATGCTGATCCTGGAAACTAAAATCCACTCCAATACATCAGCTCTTAATAATATTTTTCCAAGTGCAGGCTATAAAGGCGAATAAAAATGGTGACAAATGCATCAAAATTAAAATTACGAAGTGCCGCAGATCGGGAGTTCGCGGGAAGGGAATGGACTCGGGCAGACAGCAGGATGACACACTCAAGCTGCTTTGTGCTGCTTGTTAGTAATGATAATGGGAATGTGGCACGTGAGCCTTGCAGGAGGACTAAGGGGCCGAGGCCGAGGCGAAGATCCTGGAACCCGGAACCAGCACGATGATGATGGTGGCGACACTCGGGCATGCCAACGGCGGCTGGTGGTAATGATTTTGATGAAGTTTACGGCTCCCGCCAGCCAAGCGATGGATAAATGCGTTCATAAAAAAAAGACAAAACAAAAAATTGTTAACTGGCAATTTTTCTTGTTACTCACGTTGTCGTTCTTTCCTTACACAATATCCGGCATTCGTGGCATCTTTGCTCTTGCCATTCCCTGGTCCTCAGTTCCGTCTATTAATTTATCAAAATTATTATTTTTTTGCCCTTGGCCCGCGGCGATACATTTTTCTGGCATTCTTCCTGTTAACCGGGATCCGGGATTGCATAACCTCTCCGACTCTGCACAACTTTGCATAATATCTTGAGTAATATTTGACCATTTTTCTTTGCCTTCCTTAGCCTTGGGAAATTTTTCAGTTTATCGTGGGAATAAAAAATGATAATAAATAGTCCAAGCCATTAGCTGATTGAGTTATTTATAGTTTTTAATGCTTTCCCAAATTCTTTAATTTATTTGGATTGAGATTATTGTGCCCGTTGTGATTTATGATTAAACACATATTTCTTTTATAAAGAACAAACAATTTAAATTAAATTTCTCATTTAAACCCTTCTTAGATGCTTTCCTTAAACGCCCATAGATTTTCCACTATATTGGAAAGGATTCTTTTTATCCTTTTATTCCCTAAAAGCATTTTCAAGAATACTACAGAAACTAGTTTCCCTTTTATAATGACACATTGGCTTTGGGCTCTAATTAAATTTTTCCCTTTGAATGAATTCACCTGCTTGAGCTGAATATTGGTCTTGTTATCCGTGACCTGTTCGGCAGGATTTAATTTTGCAGCCTTGCAAAGTTTCCCCGAACTCCCCGAAGTCTGTGATGTTGTGGCGTTGCATTATCTGGGTACGGTTCGAATATTTTACAGCTTAACTAACTGCATTCGGGACTGGCGAGCACCTGCACATTTGGCAAAACTTTTCCGGAGCGTTGTTAGTCGAATCCAATTAAATTTGCATTCAGTTTCCGAACGTGATCAGAAGCCATCGGCATATTTGCAACGTTGGCTTCTGGTTGCCTGCCAAAACTTTCCGCCCTCTGGGCAAGCATTATTGCTTTCCGGTGAACTTTCCCCATTGTAAACACGAGATTAAAGGCCGCCCTGGGCCAGCTCCTCATGGATGGTTCAATTGAAGGATTACCAGCTGTCGGGTCCAAGGTCTTCAGCTGGTCCCGACAGGTGTAAGGCAATTATCAATGGTTCCGAATGGCTGCAGCGTCTAATTACGACCTTTGCAGGACAATAGGCCATTTGGCAGAAATCAATCTAGGCAATCATGTTCAGAAGCCCCATTCAACCGTTCAGGATCTGGTCTTGATGACCTTCCACACAAAGAAAAGTGTACTCAGGGAATTAAAAGTACTTAGGATCAGAAGGATATTGAGATTGCCAATATATACATATACAATATATGTAAGTTTCCTTCAATTCACTTTACTCGATTTATCTTTATTTGTGAAGAATAATGCTTCAATCTCAACAGGTTAATAACTGCTGCTTCTTTTTTTGTTTGGAAAAGTTAACAAAAATGATAGTTATTGTTATTTAAAGAGATAACTATTTGCTCTTACAACCTTTTTGCTAAGTGCACTGTAGAGAAATGTCTGTGGCTTCAATATACAACTCAGCTGAGGCTTACAGCTGTCCGAAGAGCATCTAGTATCAAAGTTTCTGGAGATTTCAGACTGGATGGACAGTCAGAGACAGAAACTGTCGCATTGGCATTGTTTTTAATAAACTCGGTTCGCCTCCGACCCTAAGGAGGGAGGCGTGGGAGCCCAGTCGCAGCTCGAAGCCGAGGGAGCGTGTCTGACAGCAACTAAAAATAAAAGCCAGTCAAGGCAACAACTTAATCCCTTTTGGCCAAAAAGCAGACAAACAAAGGGCGAAACGGGAAAAGTGAGACGAGGTAGAAGGAATGGCTGTAGCAAAGGAAAACTTACTTTTTAAGTCCGTTTAAGAAGTATTCTCCACGGAAAACTTTGCACTAAGTTTAATGTAAGTAAATGTTATGCGGATCCATCATGGAAAATTCCGACTGTGCTGTGTAAGTTAACCAAGGTTAAGGTCAGATATCTAGCAGATACATTTGCAGTGGAAGAAGAACAACAAATATGTCTCATGCCAGATATTAGAACCATTTATTTTGGTAACGGATTTCCAGAAAACGATGACTCAACTGTAGGGCTTTAGGGTTAGTCTCGCCTCAAACAAGTTATAAAAACGAATGACAAAAATAATAATAAAGTAAATTTAAAGTATCCTCGAATAATTCTAGCTCACAACCTTAGCTTAACTGCTTTCAGTCTGCTCCCAAACTATAATCTCTTCCATTTCTGTTCGCTTGCAGAACCCAAAGGCCGAGTCAATTAGCGATGAGCGTAATGTGGCAGCCGGCCTTGTGAATAGCCAAGAGCTTTTTGGGCAGACCATCGACTAAGGAGCTCAATTCCAGCGACGACGGAAATGGCTGCTTAAGTGGTGCGCATCCGGACCGGAACCAGTGGCAGCAACTCGGGCACAGACAACCATCCAGCACTCTCCATCCCAGCTCTCAACTCATCAGCCGGAACGAGAGATGGCCAACTTGAGCTGGCTGGCCACCACGCAGCTGCCATTGGTCAGCACGAGCAACTGGAGCCTGACTCCGCCTGGGAGCACGAGCGTCAGCCTGGCCGATGTGTCCGCGGCAGCCGCAGCGGCCGCGGCGGCAGCGGCGGAGGCGGAGGACGACAGGACTGGCGGGATCATCCACAACCACCTGGTGCAGATCTTCTTCTACGTTCTGTACGCCACGGTCTTCGTGCTGGGCGTCTTTGGAAACGTGCTGGTCTGCTACGTGGTTTTGCGGAACCGAGCCATGCAGACGGTGACGAATATATTCATCACGAACCTGGCACTCTCGGACATCCTGCTCTGCGTCCTGGCGGTGCCCTTCACGCCGCTCTACACGTTCATGGGTCGCTGGGCCTTCGGCCGGACCCTGTGCCACCTGGTGTCCTTCGCGCAGGGCTGCAGCATCTACATATCGACTCTGACTCTGACCTCGATCGCCATCGACCGGTACTTCGTGATCATCTACCCGTTCCACCCGCGCATGAAGCTCTCCACCTGCATAGGCATCATAGTGAGCATCTGGGTGATAGCCCTCCTGGCCACCGTCCCCTACGGCATGTACATGAAGATGACCAACGAGCTGGTGAACGGAACCCAGGGCGGTAACGAGACCCTGGCGGAGGCAGCGCTTATGCTGAACGGCAGCTACGTGGCCCAGGGATCGGGATTCATCGAGGCGCCGGACGCCACCTCGGCGGCCCAGGCGTACAGGCAGGTGATGACCGGGGGGGCTACGGGTCCGGAGATGCCGTACGTGCGGGTATACTGCGAGGAGAACTGGCCGTCGGAGCAGTACCGGAAAGTATTCGGGGCCATCACCACCACGCTGCAGTTCGTGCTGCCCTTTTTCATCATCTCCATCTGCTACGTGTGGATCTCCGTGAAGCTGAACCAGCGGGCCAGGGCCAAGCCGGGCTCTAAGTCCTCCCGGCGCGAGGAGGCGGACCGTGACCGGAAGAAGCGCACCAACCGCATGCTGATCGCCATGGTGGGCGTCTTCGGACTCAGCTGGCTGCCCATCAACGTGGTGAACATCTTCGACGACTTCGACGACAAGTCCAACGAGTGGCGCTTCTACATCTTATTCTTCTTCGTGGCCCACTCGATCGCCATGAGCTCCACGTGCTACAACCCCTTCCTGTACGCCTGGCTCAACGAGAACTTCCGCAAGGAGTTCAAGCACGTGCTGCCCTGCTTCAATCCCTCGAATAACAACATTATCAACATCACCCGGGGCTACAATCGCTCCGATCGGAACACCTGCGGCCCCAGGTTGCACCACGGCAAGGGTGATGGGGGCCTGGGAGGCGGCGGCAGCTTGGACGCCGAAGACCAGGACGAGAACGGGATCACCCAGGAGACGTGTCTGCCCAAGGATAAGCTGCTGATCATCCCCAGAGAGCCGACCTATGGCAACGGCACGGGTGCCGTCTCGCCCATCCTCAGTGGTCGTGGCATCAACGCCGCCCTCGTCCACGGCGGTGAGCACCAGATGCACCAGCTCCAGCCGACGCACCACCAGCAGGTGGAGCTTAGCAGACGCATTCGTCGGCGGACGGATGAGACGGACGGGGATTACCTAGACTCGGGCGATGAGCAGACGGTGGAGGTGCGCTTCAGCGAAACGCCTTTCGTCAGCACGGATAACACCACCGGAATCAGCATCCTTGAGGCGAGCACGAGTCAGTGCCAAGACTCTGATGTGATGGTCGAGTTGGGGGTGGGTGTCGGTGGCGGCGGAGGCGCAGATCCCGGGAAGAGATTCAACTGAGATAGGGTGAGTAACTGAAGGACATTCTATTTCGATGGGAATACTGCGGTAAAGAGAGGAAAATAGATTGGGTAAAGTAAAAGAAAGAGAATTCATATTGGAAACATTTTCCTATATATTTCCCTATATATTAATAAGTTCCAATATACAAATTTATATTTATGTATCATTTTTTTAGAGAAATATAAACGCTCATGATAACTTTTTAATTCAAGTAAACCAATTCTTATACTTCCATATTGCCCATGGCTTGCTAAAGTTAGAACCGACCAAAAGTTTTCATCCAATATTTATAAATAAGTTTAATAAAGTGAGTCCACAACAAAAGTTTGCTCTTGGCGAGCCAGGAAAATCAGCGAAAATTTATCAATATCACAATGGAATTTTCCCATATCAAGCTTCCTTTTGAGCCGCAAGAAAAGCGGAGGAGTCAAGGGGGTTGCAAGCTCATCGTTTGATTGCGATTGTGCAGGAATAAAAATTGCTTACCGAATCACATCGAATTTTGATGAAGGAATCATCCCTTCTTCTCGTTCTGTCCCGGACAAAGAGCAACCCATTAGTGGGAGCGAACTCAGAGCAAGCCTGCATGATTTTTATAAAATTTGCAGTAAGAGCTCAGCGAACTTGCAATCTTTTAGTTTCTGTGCCCTCGCCTTTGCCACAAAGACCAGCATCTGGCTGCAGATTTTCGCAGCGTATGAACAAAATTTCCCTTGTCGAGCTGCACTCGTGGAAGAACACTCACCTGCATGGCACGAATATTTCCCATACCCCACTGAGCAGTAAATCAACTGCCAGTAGTGCGAGAGGCAACTGCCATGAGTCTGCCGAATGCTGCTGCCTGTCCGCGCACAAATCTCGGCCAGCTGCGAGACCGGAGAAGTTCCGCTCCTCGAGATGGTAATAAAATGTATGTTTTTCGTGGGGAAGGGACTCCTGTAATTTGGTTTGCAATGCAACATTTCTGACAGTTATGATACTCTACGAAAATTTACGAGGGGGAGTAAATAAAGTATTTGTTTCAGTGCAAAAACATTGCATGTGAAATTAATTTAAGCGAGTTTTTACCTTCGAATAAAATCTTTAAACAGCAACTTGTAATTTAATGTAAAGACTTAAGATTTTCATTTATGAACAAGCATTTACTTTCAAGCATATGGGCTAAATTTAGATTCGAGTAATCGCCATTCAAGATACATTTATAAATACTTGAGTTCTGGCGAATTTCGTCTTTATTTAATTGACTTAAGTCCGATTTTAAAAGCAGAAATGCCGAAATAATTTTCAAGGGCATTTCCTCTTCGATATAAGCCGCTTAGTACGCACAAAAAATACGTTATGCATAAAGTTTCTTCTTGAAATGGCCAGCCAAAGAACTTTTGAAGGCAGCCCGCGGCCGTTGGCCGGATCCGACTGGGCCCGTGACGGATGGCCAGGACTTGGTAATGGATTACATAAATATGAAAAACGTGCCGACAGTAAAGCGACCCTTTGACTCCCGTCTCTCTGTGGGCCAAGGCTGGACAGGTGCACCAACATAAACATACTTAATATATGTACACAAATTACCAACTAAATTTTACCAATAAATGCCAAGCAAAATGTACAATATTTCTTAGCTTATTTATATTTATAATCTTAACAGGGCGCCGGTTATATGTAGATGTCTAGCCAGAGTATATAATGGGGGTCATAAAGTTTAAAAATACATTTAATTTGATTAAAAGCAAAGAGTTGAAGGCAACAAGAGCAAAAGAATTGGGAAATATTCAAAAAGCATCGTTCATATTGAATTTAAGAAAATAATCTGATTTTTGCCTTAGATTGAACTAGGAAGGGGTATAAAAGTATTTCTGCAATTAAAATATTTTAAACAAATCTATCTAAGCAATTTCGAATTATATTCATATGAATGTAAAAACATAAATGCTTGCAAATATAAGGAAGAAATTCGAATTTTTATTTAGCCTTGATTGAATTGATTTGTGCAATTTTTTTCCAACCATGTGACACTTGCAATGTTTTAAAACAAAAATACATTTGTGTACCTTAGTGGCTTCCGCAATCTGGGACAAAGTACACACTCAGTGAAATATCAACTAGCCAGAGGATGTTCTTGTTTGCATTTGGGTTATGTTTGCGGTTTGGTTTTTGAAAGCACGGCCAGATCTGAAACGAGAGCAGCATGTGGAAAGTGGCAGGCGGATGCGGACTCCGGCTAATGAATTATTCAGGCGGCTCGTTAGCTGAGCACAATCCCACACGACTCTGCCTAATTACCCTGGCGGGCTGAGAGGCCGGACAGTAAATAAACGCCGTTCCTGTGGCCAGGATTGCCGGAGGGGTCTGAATAGATGGTCGGAAGGATGAAGAATGCCAGCATATCTCCGCAAACTGAGACTGACTGTAATCTGTTCACTCAGATAGTTGCATGTCCAACCATATGCATTATGCATGAGTTCAGTGCCCTGCACTTGGAGCCGTCTGCCCCGGACTTCGAGAATCGCTGTGTAAGCAAGCGAGAAACTTTTATTTAACAACTCTATTTTTTTCTTCGTTTGTTGTCGCACTAAAAAAAATGTCGGATTTTTTTTCATATTTAAATTTGATTCAGATATTTATTTTTTTGTTCTGAAAATGAAAAAATTCAAAACTATATACATACATACATAGGTGTCAGTTTAAGTACTGCTATTAATTAGTTTTTTGTAATCCTGTATTTGTCTTAACTTTAGCCATTTTTATCGGTTAATTAATATACTTCGGTCTAATACTTTTTTGAAAACCAAAAAAGGGATATTTTGTAACTACGACTTCTTTTTCGAAGTCTTTTCTCTCTGTGCAACTGTCCCTCTCTATTAATGGCAAATGGTTGCAAAAAGTTCCCTGTGACTTCGATCCAGAACAATGTAAGCCAGACTGCAACTGATAACTGGGGAAAGTTTTCAGACCAAAAGTGTTAGGCACAAACTTTTCTGCTTTTATTTAGATCAAATTGCAACAATTTGAAACACTCACCGCAGGAAGTTTTCTGCAGCCAGCATGGTGGCATTTCAAAACCAATGACAGCCACAGAGGCAGCGAATGGTTAAATAAAAATAAAATGCCTGGCTCGGTTTAGCTAATAGGTGAATAAATGGGTTGATAGCATTTTAAATTTATGGCAGAAAAATTCAACATTTGTCGAAAAATATATTCGAGCAAATAATTTCTCGTTTTAATTTTATTTCTGTTTGATTTTTTATGGGCTAATATTATTTAAGTCTATATTTTATTTAATCTTAAATGGGAACCTAATCCTTAATTTTAGTTTGCATCTTTCTATGGTCATAATTTTAACAAATACTAATAATAAGTATCCAATGAATAATTACAAATTGATATCGTAATATTTGTAATTTCATTGTAGAAGCATTCATTAAATTGTCAGTTTCAATAAATATTTCGTTTGACTTTAATTGCAAATATTTTATAGATGACAGATGACTGAAATTGCAAACATGTTTCGGATAAGAGCTTCGCAAGTGCGGAGAAGATTTTTTACTTTTTGAAAATGGGCGTATTAAATCTATTTATTTTGCTTCGCACCAGTTTGATGGCTTCTCGTTAGCCTGATACGCATTTTGTTTTATTCTCCAACCGAATTTGAATTCGCAGTCCACATTTAGAGTGAATTGCACTGCATCAATCACACTAAAAGTGCATAATGGTGTTGTAAAATCAAAGAGTCTGATTAAACCGATACTAAAGCGATACCAAGGGCATAAATATCGAGAGTATGGCAAACATGCCGCGCCCACAGCCATTCAGGGGCTGTGTGTTTGGTGTGTGCAGTGTGCGTGTGTGGATTTAACGGCTACAATAACAAGGACTTTGGCTGCTTATCAGACAGACACCCACACTCTCGCATAGGGGGGGAACAACATTATTTCAATATGTACTTACACTCGATGTGAAATGCTTTTGGCATTGCCTTGCCATAAAAAAATTATTGCCTGGCATTTACTTGTTCACGCGATCGTCGCAGTCCTCGAAATCGGGGATTTTAAGTGTTTTGAAACATGTGTTCCCGTTGGCCATTGCAGAAGGAGTTTAAGACATGCGTCCACACAAAAGCTTAGTGGAGGAGGTCCTTCCACCCTTATCACAATAGTTAACATTCTTATAAAAATAGTTAAAATACAAGTTTTAATCTTGGCTTGAACAAATTTCTTTATTTTCAAAATATAACATATTTTATAGTCTATATTGATTTTAGACTCTCAAATGTATTTTTATTAGACAATTATTTCACAGTCTGAAAACATTTGACCATTTTTGTTAAGCTTACTGGCTGTGAATATTTATTCCAAGTAATCCCTTATGTCTCCGCCTCTGGCCGACAAAGATACTTGAGGTTCCGTAACCTGAGGCACTTAGGGCTAGGTATATCAAACCGAATTTATGTTGTCGGCAGATGCTGAATAAGCCAACTTGAATGACAGGCAGATGTGTGCTGCGAGTGTCTGCCTGTGCGGAAATAAATGCGTTTAATGAAGTTCCCTTTGGCCAAATGGCACAACAGGAAGTCTCTAATTGATGCCTGTATGTGTTCCTTTTCCGCCTCGTCTTCATCGGATAATCGATTGTGTGGCAGCTGCCTCCAAGATTTCACACAGATTTTCCATTTATCTGATTGGCATGAGTTGGCAATAAATGCAATAGAGCGAATTAATTAAGAAAACTGCATGTGGGTCTGAAAATAAAGAAAGGTAGCTCTTGAATGATAGTTTCCGAAACGAATAAAATACAAGATGCCTTCTGTCCAAAATCAGATTACACTAACCGAAGACTAAATGCATTTAGTACCATTTCTAAATAAATTCCGTATATCTTCCCAACATTTTTTGAAGTTAAATAGTATATCACCCAATTATTTGTATTACCTCTGCCTCACAAATCGACTGATAAAGCTAATCTTACCAATGCTATTACGTCTTCATTTTCGCACTCAATTCAAAGTGGTTGGCCAGAAGGCCAGTAATTTAATGTGTGGCGTGTGTTTGCCCGCTAGAGTGCTGGAACCCACATGGTCATCGGGTCTAAACGAACGGCAAACACGGCCATTAGAGCAGTGCGTATCTACGTAAGAGCTAAAGAGCGAGGGAAGCGGCAATGGGCCCCGTCCTGGCCAATTAAGCAATTACGCTAACAAGCTTTATTATGTTGGGTAAGCAGGGCTGAAGCCAACAATGGCGGCCCGCCCAGGAAACTAGCCAAGGTGTTGGGTAAACAATTAAAGCGGAAAGCGCAAAGGACAACAGCAAGAAGGATCTCTGTTTCCGGTTCTAGCCACCTAGAGCGGATTTAAAGTGGACCAGATTAGGTGCTAAGGACAGCCTGCAGGAAATTTATGAGCGAAAAGTTTATTTTCCTGTTCGCCCGCCGGCATAAATTATTGAAAACAAGAGACCCTCCGTCCACAGGACCCCCAGGGAGTTGCCTGTCCGCAGAGGAAACTCGCAGAAGAAAGGAAGGAAAACTTTCGACACATTGAAATTGATGGTCATAAATTTTATTGACTTGTTGTCGGACTGCCAGAGTGGCTGCTTCGTAAAGTGTGCATATACATGCGTATATCCATCAGTTTGTTGCCTCTTTTTATGTGGCCAACGATTATGGGGCACCCAGACATGTTGGACTAGGCTTAGTTAAACAGTCCCAGCGCTTAACTCACTCATCCAAAGTGCCCTACGACAATTGCGACTGTGTGGCCCAGCCCAACGGCAAGGGGTTAACATATATATATGTCCGGCACGTAGAGCTGGCCAGGGCGAAGGCAGCCGGTGGAATTTCTAACTGACTTGGCAGCCATTCGATTTACACTGGGTCGAGCGCCGCTGATCAAATTAAAAGATTTTTAATATTCATATTTCCATTTGGGCGGTGGAAAGTGATTGGCGAGCAAGTGAAAAGGAAAACATTCTTATTAGAATACTTTTCAACGGCTGGGAATAAGAAATGTTCATGATTTATTGGCCAGAAGTTGTTGAAAATCGAAATCAAAAGCAGGAAATTGAATTACTTTTTAAAGATGTTCAATTTTTTATAAATAACGAAGTGTGATTTCCCATGAAGCCACAAGTAAAGCTCTTTCAGTAAACTGAGAAGTTAAATATTTTTGGCGCAATGAGGAATTTTTTTTGAGTGGCATCTGACTAATAGGAAGAAAGAGCGTCAGTGCGATGGGCTTATGTCTCCCTTCGTTTTGTCTTCTTTATTGATGACGAGAAAGAAAGCTAACTTCGGTAAACCGAAGTTGGTATACCCTTGCAGTCGGCAATTAGATCATTGAAAATCGAACCATTTTAGTAATGTTGAAAAAACATCGAATTTTGTAAATTTTACATTTTACATGTAGAATTTTACATTTTCATATAAATCGACCGATCGCTTCTATGGCAGCTATATGATATAGTGGTCCGATCTTAATGAAATTAAAACCGTAATTCTAGAACCATAAATAACTGCTATATCTCAAAATTTGTTAAAATACGTTGAAAAACAGAGAAGTTAAAAATTTTTTTACATTAATTTCGCCATCATTCCTATGGCAGCTATAGGATATAGTAGTCCGATTCCGGTCGTTCCGACATATATACTGCGTGCTAAAGAAATAAGACTATGCTGAAAATTTCAGCTCGATAGCTCAAAAACTGAGAGACTAGTTCGCGTAGAAACCGACAGACGGACAGACAGACAGACAGACAGACGGACAGACAGACGGACATGGCTAGATCGACTCGGCTGGTGATGCTGATCAAGAATATATATACTTTATATGGTCGGAGATGCCTCCTTCACTGCGTTGCAAACATCTGGTCAAAATTATAATACCCTCTGCAAGGGTATAAAAATTGTCAATAAAAGCGAGCCAAGTTTATGCTCCATTAAATGCCATAAAAGGCGTTTGCCATGACTTATATGAGAGGGACGTGGCTGCCGGTGGTCAGGTTGGACTGCTTTAACCAAATGCCCACATGGAAGCGTATATACTCCCACATTTAATGTATGCTCGAAGTTTTCCTTTTGATCCCTGACTCGTAACATACATATAAGAGAGCTGAGACCTGCCCCCCGTTTTACTATTCTCCTGTGTTGATAGCGGAGCTTAGCGCCACTTAATATGAGCCAAAGGCAATATTAACTTGACAGTGGCTCATCCGGCTGGGAAACCGGGCTGGGGTGTGGCGTGTGGCTGTGCTGCCTCCGGAGCTGTCTTCATTAGCTGCTTTATTAACAGTTAATTAAATTTTGTGTTTAATGATTGGCGAGACAAAAATCAAGAGGGCGGGGACCAAAGCTAATATTAAAAATGCTTGCGGCTTGGCATTTATTAAAGTCCCCAAAAAGGCAATTTCGGCAAGGCAAACTGCGTTGCCTAGGCTGCCAAGCCAACAATTACCAGTTTAATGAAACGAGAAATGCCTTTTATAATAATTGGCCAAGCAAAAATACCAAAACAGAGGCTTCGAGTAGCAAACAATTTCTGCACGAGTAATCTTCGAGAGAATAGAGCAGGAAATTTGTTTTGATGGGCTCAACTGACCCTCTAGCTTTTTGGATTTTAGATTTTGGGTTTTTGGCAGGACTCCTCTGACAAGTACGAGTGGGCCTAAAAATCCTTTGGCATACCCTCGTTTCACTGCAAAATAACCGAAATCTAATTACACATTCTGCAGAGCATTTCTCGCACATTCTCGGATTGGAATTCAGTCTTTCATTCCTTGATGCGAGTGCCAGATGAGTGCTTATGCCTTTGAAAAGGCTGAAATACATAATTATGCAGCTCAGAATCTCGAATGACAACCGTGTAAAAACATGAAAACCCATGGAAAAAAACTGGGAAAAACAAGGCGGGCAAACAAGCCGAGCAAAGGCAGCCGGGCATAGTAATTGCGTCGGAGTCGGGCGCTGGGAAGTCGTGGGAGTACCTGGCATCAGAGGTATCCGGGAGCGTCTAGGAGGACTCCACCTGTCAGCAGGTGGCGTTGCCAGGGACTTAAAGGGCGTCAGGAAAAAGTTTGCTTGGCTGGAGAGCCTGTCATCGGCGGGCCAGAGAGCCTGTGTAATTTTTTCAGCCATTTCTTAATTTATGTGCCAGCAAAGGCAAACAAAATCTGAATGGTAAAGAATAAACAATGTTGCCCATTATGCTGATGGGTCGCTACGAAATGCCTTTCTTAAAGACTTTTACTTTAATACTCTACAGCATCCCAAAAGCTCATATACATTTTCGTGCTAAGCAGTAGTGAAGCCTCGAAAAACTTTACAGGCAAGAGAAAAAAGAAAATGTTGGCAAGCGAAATACAAAAGCCGGCTAAAATATGATGGGAACGGGTTCCTGCTCTTCTTGAGTGGGTTGAAATACCCGACTGTTTGATGTCATGGTTTAAAGTATTTAAAAGGTTAAAAGGTGCGAGTGGAGGTCGGAAATGTATGTATCTTGTCACAGCTGAAAATTTATGAGCAGTTTAATACAAGAGAAAATGATTTTTTAATTTGTCTCAAAGCTCACTAAAATAAAGTGAAAATAAAAATTAAACTTTGAAAAAGGACCCACAAAATCACAATCTGAGTTTTTCGCATAACTTTGCTTCTACCGTATTTTTTCACAAAGCTTCAAGGTCTAAAGCTTGATATGGACTAAACCTGTCATCGTGAGACAAACTCCTGACAAATTTCAGGCTCATAATTCATGGGGGCAAGGTAAAAACAAAAATGTGCCACAAGGCAGAAAAATGGAAGGAAAAACGCGTGTCACAAGATAAATTTCCTTTTTTCTTCGCATTTTTTGCAATCGACCACAAAGTCGCCCTGATTCGGGTCATTAGGCGTTTTTCCTCAGAGCAAATTCTAATTAAAGCGTGGACCGAAATCAATCACATTAAACTAACAAACGTTCGAAACAAATCAAGCCGCCGAAAAATGAATGAATGGCCCAGATGAAAAGAGAAAAGGAAGTAATCTGGGCATTATCATTATTTTAATCAGGAATGACACAAGAGGCTGCACTTTGTGCTCCTATCTAGATTGGAACCGCATCCATACAACATCCCTTTCCCAAACCCAAATCAGGGAAAACTTTACATTCCTTTTGGTACTTCTTACTTCATTATACCCTTGCAGAGGGTATTATAATTTTGACCAGATGTTTGCAACGCAGTGAAGGAGGCATCTCCGACCCCATAAAGTATATATATTCTTGATCAGCATCACCAGCCGAGTCGATCTAGCCATGTCCGTCTGTCTGTCCGTCTGTCTGTCTGTCCGTCTGTCGGTTTCTACGCGAACTAGTCTCTCAGTTTTTGAGCTATCGAGCTGAAATTTTCAGCATAGTCTTATTTCTTTAGCACGCAGTATATATGTCGGAACGACCGAAATCGGACTACTATATCCTATAGCTGCCATAGGAATGATGGCGAAATTAATTTAAAAAAAAATTAAACTTCTCTTTTTTTCAACGAATTTCTATAAATTTTGAGATATAGCAGTATTTTATGGTTCTAGAATTACGGTTTTAATTTCATTAAGATCGGGCCACTATATCTAATAGCTGCCATAGAAGCGGTCGGTCCGTTTATATGAAAATGTAAAATTCTACATGTAAAATGTAAAAATTAAAAAATTCGATGTTTTTTTAACATTACTAAAATGGTTCGATTTTCAATGATCCAATTGCAGACTGCAAGGGTATACCAACTTCGGTTTACCGAAGTTAGCTTTCTTTCTCGTTTTATTTTAAGACCACACTGGGACGTCCTGAATGTCATTAGGCCCCAGACAGCTCATCCTCACAAGCGACAGGAGGAACCATCATTCATTTTCGCTGGGGTTTTCCGTCAATTACAATCTGGCTGAGTTGGTTGTGAAATTGGGCTGCTGATCAGGAGATCCAAATCAATCGGTGCATTGACAGTTTTAACACAAGCAGCTTTTAAATCAACTGCCATTCAATACCTTATAGCGCGATGGATGGGAGAGTGTGTGGCAGCCGTGATGGATAGTCCCTAGTGGGGTTTAATTACAAATTGTTCCTGAGAAATTTGGCATTTATAAATTTTACTCCAAAGTTTCGAAAAAGTACGTATGGGTGTGTATGTATAAAATAAAGTGTAAGAAATTAAAATAATTTGCACACTAAATTTTGAATGGTTTGAATTGGCATTATTTTGTCAATTCTAAAGTTAGTCTTCATCCATGGGGCTGCGAAAGATTGTTAATTCATTATCTTTTTACATTACTCGGTTTCAGGAAGCAGTGATAGCAAGTAAACATAAGGGTATATAGGAATACCTTTGAGTACGAAAAATATTTCAAGAAGAGCTTCTTGCTCTATATAACTTTGAAGGGGACTCCTTCACTGCTCCATCTATAGCACGACGACATATACTCACATTGACCTCATGTAGACCTCAACTTCGGGATTCTCCCTGAACACTTTGTTGAACTTGTCGGGATATGTCCGCTTAATCCGATTGATAAACTCCTCTCCAGCTTTTATGCACTCGGGTTCGGTCAGGTGCTCTTCGTGCAGCATTCGAATACTGGTTAACAGCATGTGCTCGATGTAGTTCGTCACACTGGAATGTGCTTATCATAGAGGTCTGCAGGTGCTCGCAGAAGGCGCCTTCTGTGTCCTCAGCGAACAGTCTGAGCGTGTCGATGACGGACCGCTCCAAGTACGTGCAATTCGGGGAGGCCATGTCCTGCTCCATCTGTTCATTCATGACAGGATACATCCTGGACATCTCGATCCTTACCACCTCGGCCAGGGTTGACATTAGCTCATATATGCTAATATTTATTGGACATATACCATGTCCCAGCGTCATGAGACAGTATTTCATAGCCCGTAAAGCGAGCGGCCGAAATTGATCTCCGCTCGGAAGCAAAGGCACGGCTAGCCCAAGCAGGACTTCGAGTGCCTCAAGCTGCATCGATTGATCTTGCAGGCCTCTAGGCCAGTGACGCAACCTGTTCAAGACCCGGGCGAAGTGCGTCATGAGCAATGGTTCGTTATTGGATTGGAACAACATAACTTCACCGGCAGCTGCAATCACAACATCCATCCTCTCAAGATATTCCTCCATAATATATACTGGTATGTTTCAAATAAAAATTAATTTTTCCACGAGTAGTTACAAAGTGGTGTGCTTTCATTCACTGAACTTTTATGACTGATCGTATATACATATATAACATTATCCACACATTTCCCATGAATTTTTTCTCTATGGCTCCTACCCACAAACCACAATACCCAGAAAAATTGAGAACCATTTTTTCCTAGAACATTTCTTCTCACTTTATCTCAAAGAGGCATTCTTAAATTCGAGACGAAATTGTTATCGATTTTGTTTTTTTGAGAAGAAGCTACTCACCATTGTGAGCTTTTAGAGGAGGAACCTGAGCGGGAAATGGGAGAGACAGCAAAATAGAGCGACCTCTGCTCTCTTTGTACTCTGGAATAGTTATTTATAGATATGTCCATTGCCACACGTCTTGTAGTATTTGTTCAAGTTATCGTCGGCCTTCTTTGATTTGCCTGAATGGCGCGTTTGGTAGAGTGCCGGGCTGGCGTGCTCGGTTCGGTTCGAGTCCGAGTCGTGTCGAAACAATTGTTTATTAAAAATGTGTGAGTATGTCTAATAAGATTTATATAATATTTAAAATAACTAAAATTATTTAAAATTAATACCATGTTTCTTAAGCTAAAAATATAAGTCTTATGACTTCATATGCAAGAACATTTCTATTTTTAGCGAGAACGATTCGTTTTCGAAAACGAGATGAACTCTTTAAAAAAATCAAGTATTAAGTATACTTCTCAAAACCCGTTATTAATATGAGAATTATTCTTCTTGTTTATGGTATTGTTGCTAATTTGCCAACATTTTTATGTGTTCCACGCAGATCAAGTTGGTTTTAAAATTTGGTCACGCCCACTTCTGTCGCCGAATACCAAGAGAAACAAAACTAAATAAACTATAGTCGTGGTTTTTAGCTTAAAGTAAAATGATATGAAATAAATACATTTGTACAAACATGCTCAAAAAATGTGAGTGATGTGAGTGAAATCGGATGATAAACATGGGAGTTACTAAATAATTAAGTTAAAGAATTAAGTTAAGCTCCGGCATATATATGTACGTTTGTGGCAAAATATGCCCTCTTTTGTTTGTTGCTTGTTCTTAGCAACATTTGTCTTCATCTGTCAACTTTTTTTATAAACTTTAGCACAATTAGACTAAGAGTATCTCATAGTCGATCACACTCGACAGTAGCTTTCCAACTTGTTTTAAAATATATTTGAAATTGATGGATGATTCTGGCCACAGGAAAACAGATTAGTCTTACTCTTTAGTAATCCCTTGTAAAGGGTGAAGAAGGCATTCTCTGGTGATCGGACTAAACTTTCAACATTTCCCATTTGTTATAACTGATTTTGACCGAGCATAAGTTCGATTTATTCGACTTTAACAACACATTGTGAAAATCCTAAATATTGGACGACTGTATTCTTTAGTGTATGTTTGCCATAGGAATGCCAGCCAAATTAATTCAGTTTTAACTGCGCGACATGTCGTTTAACAAAATAATATGGTCGGCGAATGTCACCCATATGTAAACAACCAAGCTATATTTATTTCCCACAAAACAATAGTTCCCGCTAGTTCCACATAATTTCTTAACGGAGGTTCATATTTATTTAATAGCTTCCGGAATTGAGTGAACGCTCACTTTTCCGTATTCTGACTGGCACGACGGTTTGTTTTGATTCGCCTGTCCGCCCACAATAACAATCACAGCCCTACGTGCCCGGCATGTCAATGAAATATTGGTCCTCGCAACTGAATCGTTTGTCGTTTATATATAACAAGTTCCTACCAGCCTAACTTATATATTATTTAAGCTCACAAAGTGAATTAAAATTAAATTTTCGGTTTGTTTCCCCGCGCGTGCTTAACCCCGCGCAAATGCCCGCTGCAGGCAAATTGCTTTTATAAACTCTCTGACAAACCACAGCCAGTAAAGTCCCTCCCGGGAGACTTGAGAGTGTAAGCTGTAACTGTAGCATACTTTTCAGAGCCCTTCGAAAACTTCCCAGCCACTCGCCCCTTTTGTCCATTATTGCGTGCAATGCGGCGTGAAAATGACCGAATCAAGTTGAAGGAATCAGTGTCTCAAATTTTTGAAGCAACAGCTTTGTTAGCCAGGAAATAAAAGGGTTTACTGCGACAAGAACTTGATTTATTGCAGGTTTATGCTACGAACCTGAAGAATGCACAAAGGAAATGGGATGTGACACAATTTTCAAAGTTATATACCTAAATATTATTTGGATGACATTTTACGATAGCTCAATTGCTGGTTGAACTATTAACTAAGCCAAACATTGTAACATTGGATTAATTTAATAAGCTATTTAATCATTTCAATACAAACATTAATACACCTCAAGAATTCGTAAACTTGTCAAGTGACTCATCGATACCAAATTTGTTTATATTATATCAAACAGATTATTTAATTGATTTTTCAAAAGTCGTTTTACTTATTTTAAAATACGAGTGGTATTTTTGGAGAGAATGGTTTACTTGTACCATGAGACATTGTCTCACGCTTCTCAACTTAATAATTCTTCTCCGCCCTAAATATCCTAAAATAATTTATAAGCCCGATTACCCCAAAATAGAATTATATTTGAAGTGCATTGCCCTAGGTAGAATGTTAAAATAAGTACATGGCTCAAGTGCTCAGACCTCACTTAGCCCGGCAACTTGTGGACTTGCCACAAGGTCACTGTCCATCGCTCCAAGTTGAGTAAGCAGAATTTTCCAGAGAGATTTGCATGGACTTAACCATGACTGAACTCTGCCGACCCGCCCGAAGAGAAGGCCTTTTCTTGACGTCGGTAAATATTTGCAGGCGAGTTGTCCACACACTGACTTGGGAATCCTTTTTTTGGGGTAGAGCACTTCCACGTCCCACTCCCGACCCGCTGCTCTCTTTTTGTGCCGCTCTTGTAATGTAAATCTATTTTAATGTATGCAGCAATTAAAAATACATCAGTTTACTTTCGGGCGCCTTTGACAGCGCCCACTTCCTGAGCCTGCTGCTGGGCCTCGTCCTGGCATTTAATGCGTCATTTCGGGCTCATTAAATTACATTGCGTTAAATGTTCCCATGTCATGCATACATTGAGTATTTTTTTTTAATATTTAAAACACTTTTTCTCCTTCGGCATAATTTAAACATCAAATAAAAATAATGAAGTGCCGAGAGGCCTCGGCGCAGCGTTGATAACGTTCCATTAAACGGTGATGTCAGTGTGACACCTTCATTTACATAAAGACCAGCACGTGTCGGCGGCTGTCATTGAACTGTCATCCGATCCCATTCCAAGTCCTGTCCTCCGATTACGTCCTTCCATCTCGGCACTTCCTGCTTTGCCTAATTACTCTTACTGCCTGTGCAAAATTCATTAAATGCCTCGACACCCTAATCAGCCGTCTGTCTCTCTGTTTGTCTATTTCTGTGGGCTAAACTTAGTCCGCATTTCGCATCGCAATTCATTAAAAAGAACATCCTCGTCGAGTTGTCGAGCAGGGGTCCTTGTAACCTGTGCAGTTGTCTAGTTGTTTGGCCCGTAGCCTTCTCTTCAGCCACTTGACATATGTACGGGGTACCCAGGGTTTGTTTATGTCGCCACCTTCGAGTAATTGCGGCCAACTTAAAATACTCTAGAGTCAGGAGCTGTCGTAAAGGACAATCGCATGTGGCTGCCATTACAAGATATGAGCAATCCGAGGTACAAGTGGTCGGCTATTGACAAGTGTGTCGGGGGACCCTCTGAATGGGTCTCTGTGTAAATTGCTCAGCAAATTGAAAGACTAGCAAAACTAGTTGAATTATTTGTACTTTATTTTTGTTAACGTTAGTATTAATCGTCACAAAATTTGATATCAGAAACTTTTGAAGTTGAAGGTGCCATCGTCACTTTAATCTCACCTCGTTAAGAGGTGTTTTTATTTGATTCAACTTTAGCTTAAGATCTGTACTTTTACTTAAAATGCCCACCGCAAAGGTAGTTGTTTATTTGTGGACCTGCAGTCCTTATTGATTTATTTATTCGTCTGTTTTGCTAAACATTTTATTGCCATTCCGTATTGATTTTGATGATGGAACTTTTCGAAACTAACCCATATAAAAATTCAGTAAAAGAACAAATGTGGCATGGAAAAACCCATCTCAGCACAAATAGGAAAGCAAAGCAAAGCAATAAAACCAAACTTTTGTTTTTGTGAGACACATTTGGGGAAACAGGCGCAAAAGTACAATCATTAAAATTAATTACACAAGCCTTAATGTGCCGCTGGCAATTAGGGTCCTAACCAGTGGACCTCGTCGCACCAAAGATTCTACAATTGCCAACTTCTTCCTGTAAAGAACTCAGATGACCGACCACAACAAAGTAATTTCTTCACGCACCCAAAAACACGTAGGAAAATATAGTATAGTGTTTGTTTATTTTCTCTATATTAAAGGGAATAGCATGGCTGTTCTTAATTGCAAACATAACGCTGTTTTGAAATTTTTAATATTAGGTTTTTTTAAAGTAGAGTCAGTTTATGATCCTGTAATTATTAAACGAAAACGAAAATTAGTTTCATACTAATAATAATATTGATATCATTTAAGCCTGTAATCAAGTCGTAAGGAAAAATAAATTCAAATGCAATATGTTTGGTATATAATCTTAAATTAACAGTAACTAAACTTCATATGTGTGCAGTATTATAATCATAGTAACTCACACTGCTCGGGACATATTTGATCTTTGATCTTATTTTTTCCCGTGCGCACCCACACAGACGAGCTCGCCAAACGCCCACAAAACACACACAATCACAGGCGACCATAATGAATACTTAATAAAGCGGCATTCAAGGTGGTCGGACCGTCAGTTGACGACAAACAAAGGCGGCCAGCAGGCCAAAGACCATGGCTAAGGCTGCGGGCAAAGTTTACCTTTGTTCGGCTCGACTCTCCACCTCCACCCCCTGAACTTGCTACGGTTCAGCCCCTTGTTCGGTGTTTGTATTCTTTTTCTCCTTGTTAGGCGGCAAATTTTATTTCAATTATCAACGCCCAAGCGGGCGGCATTTAGCATTCAAGTTGATTTAATTTGTCAGCGGCAACCTGTCGTTAAAGGCACGCAAGCCAGATGGGTCAGTCCGTTTTTTGTGCACATTAAAATCGAACTAAACAATTAAAATACCAGCTGCTTGCATGCTTTATAGGATAAAAATAAAATATTTAAATGGATGCAAACTTGGAAAATCGAATTGATTAAAATCCTGAAAACTAATAACGCTCGTTGAAAACCATTTCCGGATTACAGTGATTGATGTTATTTTTTCAAGTATTTAAAGAAAAGTGATTTAGGAAAAAAAAAATTGTAATTTACAAACTTTATTTGCTGAAAATTCCAATTTTAGATATCTCTAAAATCCATAACGAGTCACTGATACATGAGCTAATAGCTAAACAATCCGGGGATTTCCGCTGAAGTCCAAAGTGCAAATTGATAGCTTCATCACAATACAAAATAGATACACTAGCTGTGTGGGCAATAACCGCAGTTTATACGTTATTTTTGTTGTATTTTTCCAGGTTTATATTGTAATTTTAATTAAAATGCTCAGTCGTCAAAAGGAAGGGACAGAAAAAATCAAAAATCAAATCAAAATATGCGCAGATAGCTGACTTACCTGTTAAAAATAGAAATTCTTGGAAATTGGGTTTCAAATTTCACTTTAATTGGATTTTCACTCAATTTACGAATTATAACATGAGCCTTATTGCGAACAAAATTAAGCCATTTGTAATAAGGAAATAATAAAATTGATCAGTTTATTGCTCGTACCCATGTTAATTTAATTGATTCAATAATTAAGTTGTGAATTAAGATGTCTAACATGCAAGCCATAAGTGACCTCTGCGCATACGTAATTTCAATGCACTTTATGGCGAAAAAAAAAATGAAGGAGCGTTAACGCTTCAGGCTACAAGTGGTTGGCTACTAATTAGGACTTACGGGGGTTGGCAAAAACAAGGACATGCCAGTGACGATGACGAGCACAATGTGGATGTCGATGTCAACAAGGAAAGGCAAGCAATGACAGAAGCAGCAACAGCAGGGGCTTGGCTAAAATATTGCCTGCCGCCAGGACCAAGGTGCAATCTGATGCTCCCTAATTAGACAGACGGGTGGAGCCGTATGATGATTATGATGATTTGGCCCTTACAAACCCAGTAAATGTCGGCTAAAGGAATATCCACTTATTGCCATATGGTTGATTATATTTTTTCAGATATGTACATATGTATTTTTTGCTGTATAAGAAATGTTATTATTAAACTAAATTCAATCCACCTTTGGAAATGGTTTGTATATAAATCTTTTAGTTACCTTAAATCAAATTAATGAAATTATTTTAAGTTTAGTAAAGATATCAAGAGCTTGTTTCTTATAAGTTGAATAAGCTAATTTTTGTACTAGACAATATTTTCCCTAGCAGGCTCTGCTTTTCCTGTTCGTCTAGTTTCAGCTAGGTTGACGTCTAATAACTGCCTATAGTCCAACCTTATTTAAGATCTCTGGCTCTTAAAGCTGTTTACTGTATCTGCCATTAAATCAAAAAATATATACACTTGAATGTGTCTATTAAGCTCATTTCAGAGGCGATTTACGATTTGTAGACGTAAGATGGCAAACAAATTGGCATAAGCCGCTTCCATGTGAAAGGTATTACGGCATCCTTAAGCCTCTGATATGCGTAGGTGACACATATTCACTAGGTGGTACAGACTTATTTTCTTCAACAAGTGGGTGGAAATTAGACGAAATCTCAACCTGACATTTTGAAAGTCAGCCGCAATTGCCGCCATCACTGTCACTCATTTCTTCTAACTCTTTTTTGTTTCTTTATATTTACAGATTTTCGAGACGCATTTCTAAGCATTTTCGATGACGGACTTTTATCGATTTATGTTTGTAATTCAAGCCAAAATAATGCAGGGATATGTCAGCTGGATTTCGGAAGTCCTTTCGTAAGCCACACTCGGACGGAACGGAGGAATGGATGAGTAAAAAAATGCTGATAAATGCCAAATCAAGTGACAACGATGTGGGAAATGGTAGCGAAGTAGGTTGTCTAGCAATTGGCTGAAACAGCTACACAAGTCACTGATATCAAATGTGTGTATATATATGCTGTGCGTGGGTGTGCTTGGCTGGGGTAGGGGAATGTGCGGGGGTGTAGCTGAGCCTGGGGCAGATCTGTCTCTTTATACTTCTATTTTTTCTGAATTGCTGAATTTTCTGCGGCAATTGCCGGGCCATTTCGCATATTTACAATGCCTCGAAGGGTGAATTCACTCGCTCTCCGCAGAGCAGTTTGCCTTTGTCGCTTTCAATTTGTACCTAACAACTGTCAGACATTTGTCGTTTCGGTTTGGCTTTCGCCAGTCACACGGAATTAAATTTCGTGCGCCAGTTTTTGGCTCAATTGTGTGGAAATATGTCAACGCAAGGCCTTTTCCATCTGCCCACTCCAACTCGCCGGTGTCGCTCCAGAACAATAGAAAAATAATTTTCTCGACTTCAAAAAAGCAAACATTTCCACGGTTGATGGGGCACTATATGCCGAGACAAAGCACCGGCATGAGTAAGCTGACAGTGATAAGATATGTGCACGGGCCAACAACACTGGATATACGAGAATTGGAGCTGACTGACAGCGGGAATGGTCGAAAAGTCCTACGGCGGGCATTCAATTTAACTGGAAGAGTCTCATCCTGTCTAAGTCAATATAATCTTTCATAACCTTTCTTATAAAATTGTCACAAAGTAATTATTTTGCTAGACATATTTGCATAATTTTTGCATTCATTTTAAATCCCTTTGAAAAATTCCAATGTATCTGTTAGACTTTGCCTCAGGAGAGCAAAATTCTATTGGAATGCAACTCGTTTACGTTCAGCTGTGGTATTTTTGCTAATGTATATTATTTTCGCTTAAATTTAAAAAATGACACGGCAGCTAGATGAAAAAGTCCTGGGCACCAGACGAGATTGCATCGGCATGTGTGTGCATAATAAAATAATTAACTTAACTGCTGGCAGTCGATCGCATAAAAGTAAAACTATTTTATCATTAAATATTTTATAGCAAATAAAATGTGTTAGGTCTAAGACAGCCAACGGTGGCATACTCTACAGTGTAAGGTGCTCGACAAGCTTGTAAAGTGTTTTAGAGCATAGACATAAATATAAAAAATATATCTAGCCATTAACGCAAATACCTTTAGCTTTAAGATTGTCGACTAAGCGCATTAAATGCTAAAAATAAGCCAAGTGTGGAAATGGGAAGGCAAAAATGTAAGCTAAAACCAAAAGTACGCAAAATTGTGCTGACCATGAGCCCCGCTTTTGGAAGTTTATGTCTGGCTTGAATTAGGCTTTCAAAAACAAGTCACACAGCTTAGTGTACTTTTGGTTTTTTACTTTAATCCCAAGCGTATACGTAATTATAAATAGGTGCATTAAGTAGTCTATCTATTAACCTCGACTTGGAAAATATGTATTGCTAAGATGTATTGAATACTCATGAAACGATCGAAAACTAAAGGTAATTCAAATTTGCATTGTAGTGCAAAAAAGGTCTCATTTAAGTAATAGGAAAACAAATAGGAAAATCATATAAAATATAATTAAATTAATATAATAACACTTAATGAATTCTTAACTATGATTCAATGTTGGCTGTTGTATCAATGTATTACAAACGAATAAGTATCGATACTTGGAAAGGCATTTTTATATATATATAAAACGAAATTAATTAGGCAAACAAAATTATATAATTGTTTTAAGCAAGATCAAACCAAAAATTAATAGTGTAAGTAAAACTCAACGTAAGATAGATAATAGTAATTAAAAATAATTTAATATGTATTAAAAAATTATATCGATTTACAAATAGGTACCAGCAACAAAAGAAAGAGTTGTTGATTCAACTACCCACTAGTTAAGGTTGTGTTTGTAGTCTGTAAAATGTTAATTTAACGAAGGCCCGGCTTCTACCCTTCCTGTCAAAATTTCCCGGCCAGATAAAGTTCCGGCTAAGAAAATGTGGTTATCTACCGTGTAAGTTTGAGAGCTTGCTTCAGCCGGGACTCAGACTCCCGGTATCCCGCCCGAAAAATAAAAGCTGATTTTCGAGAGCCAATTGAAGAAGTAGAAGAGACATACAGCACTTTTGAGTGGTTCCGATAACCAAAGCAACTGTGTTATTCTTTCACGTTCAGATAAATTATTTGAGGCCAGAAAACCGATTTCCTCTACGATAGGTTTATCTGGTAATTTTCTTTTCCGCACAAATAGGTATCAGGCACTTTGACAGTGAGTGCAGAAACCGGCCCTTAGTGATTAAAATATGAAAAATACTAAGCAGGAACAAAGTGCACAAATAGAAAATTAAAAAAAAAAAAATGTTTATGCAATAGTAAATGAAATAACCCGATCAATGTAAACATTTTAAAGTTAACAAATATAGAAGTCCCGGTAAAAATAAATGTTAAAAAAAAACTGCAAATACCAAATAGATGTATTGCAGAAACGGTAAACAGATGAGTATCAATCCAAAAGTAAAGAACATACATATGTATTAGAGAAAATGTTTTCAAATACGGATTATCGACACACGAAATATATAATGGATGTTGAAATAAAATAAGTGGCTGTTTAAATTCGTGGACATGGGAAAATGGTCTAACTAATGGTTTATAAGTAGATCCAGACATTGATAGCATCACCTTTATCTTTTTATCTGGCAATTTGTCATTAAATTAAATAAGAATGATTTCAATACTGTAAACCTAAAGCAGTACGATTTTTGTGTATCACTGACATCCCTATCTTAAAGTATTTCGACTTTATGCAAGTACGTTCTCTTCCGATTCAAGCTAAACTAATTCCGAAGAACATGGATTACTCCATCTTCGCAGCATGCGGTGGGGCAAAGCTGCCTGTCCTGCTGGCAGGCTTTGATCAAAAAAACAAACAAATGACAAGCAGGGACAAATGTGCAGACAGGCGATTTGTCACTAGGTAATTTATGTACCCAGTTGGGCGTTTGTAAGGCGGTGGGCGGGGGAAATAACCCTCAACTGGGTCAACAGCACTCATCGAGCAAGCATGCATCCCACACCGCTGGCCAGTGCAACCTTCAATAGCAACCAGTGTGTGCGAGGTGTGTTCCTTGGCTTCAATTAAAATGCTGGCATGCGAAAAGTTCGACAAGAAAGTTCATAACCGGATCGAAAATAAGGCAGGTTCCTTTCCCGAACAAGAAGACTAACCGAACGCAAACTTGTATGCAAGTATTTCCCCTACGCCTATGAAGCGCTGAAGCTATGCCTGCCGCTCCAAGGTACGAGTGTTCCGAATAACTTTGCCAACGCTTATTAAATAATTATGAACTTCTGGCCATTGACTCAAATATCAGGTAAGAAAATAAATATAATATATGTTAGGTTAGGTTAACCCATACGGCCCTCATAGGGCCTTACATAAATATAATATAATTATCTAAATATGTTAATTTGATTGTATGCAGTACTGTCATATTTTATATTTATTTGCCCTTTATGATTGAAGGAAAACATGAATAAATGGCACGTCGGATAGAAAATAGAGTTCGTTTTCACATGGGGTGTTTACTATTAGCCCCCACTATTTTATAATCATAATAGAACACTAATTGAAATGTGACGTATTCATTGGAGTCTATTTATATTTACATTTGCATTAATTTTCGTGCTTGTGCATTTATTGTGCAATTATCAGCTGAATGACCCTTTGATTTTGATAATTACTGTTTGGCATTTATACTTTGAGCCATGGTTAACCGCAGCCGCCATGGAAACCTGATAAATAAAAATAAATAAAATAAAAATTAATGGATAACGGTAGGCTGATTTAAAGCCTGATAAATCGGTGGATGAGAAATGATTTAATAAACACCTGGGACAAAAAAAGGTAAATCATTCTTATATCCGCTAAAAAATCCAATAAATATTTTGTTTAAGTAGTAAATTCTTAAATATATATTGCCATCTAACGCATGATTTCTGTTTTTAATGTTTACATATTGCTTTTTATAAGATATCTCATAATTTTCTCTTTCTTAAATGGATCTCTAAACATTTCATTTTACCGATAACCAAGCATTATCATTTTTAATAAGAATGCTTTACATAAATATTTATATATACTAATAATTATATATAATTACTGAGGCCAATAAACCTAGCTGCTGTATTTGTACAAATTAACTCATATTTCTCTTATATATTCCTTAAAAAATTAAGGTTGTTTGAATCTTTTGGCACCAAACGTTCTTAAGACCATAATTTCTCTGGGTGTACATTTACCTAAGTGTAGAAATCATGATAGCAAAGCCAATGTGGTAATTCGATTACTTTGCTAATTAAATTACTTTCCACTGAGCTATTTAATGAGTCTGCATTAAATGGTTAAATATTTGAAACTTAAATTAAGGAACATTTTATTTCACTGAATTCTCTGCTTCATGAATAAATCTTGAATCTTAAATCCGACACTGATTATGCCTCGTCGTGCTCAGAATAAGATTGGTACATTTCCCTGACAACTAATGCCGACTTGCTGGGACCCATCTCAAAATAACATTTAAAGAGGCAAACTAATAAACTGTCCGGACCAGAGCACTTCATCATGCCCCGGGCCCCTGTCAAGGCGTGCTTACCTGGCCTGCAATCTAATCGTTACGAATGTGCGGTCGTAAGTCATAGTCCTCGGACAGAAGGCTCCTCCGAACGCCCCTGGGCAGCAGCATTGAGTTAAGTGACATTATTTGGTTACCCATCTCTAGGTGGGTTCTGCTATGACTATGACAGAACATGCTAAAATAAATCATGTGCTGAAAACTTATGACTGAGACTACTTAAAAGTGATTTTTTTGGTCTCCTTTGCTTGGCAGATGAACCACAAGCCTTGAGTAAAATCTGAATGCTCGTCTATAGCTCTGAAGTGCAGAATATTGTAGTGTACAAAAAAGATAGAATGACTGAGAATCAGAAAAGGTACATACAACATATACACCCAGTTTAAGTAAAAACTTCTTCAACCAGTTACATGATTTTAGAAATTTTTTTATCTCCACCTGTGTTACCATTAAAAGTACATAAATTGTCATTATATATTTGCCTTTGAAAATAAAATATCTTCTGTTTACTGTTCACTGGTTTCGCTGCATTTCATGTGGCTGCCACAGGAGTGTGTGCGGGTCCTTTTGTTATGGTCAAGTCCTGGCAACTATTCGTGACTCTGGCCACTGGCAAGCAAAAGTTATTTGTTGGGGGATTTCTTTTTCATTCTTTTTCGCTGCAATAAAATTTTTGTGTGACATGAATTATATGGGGGAAAGCAAGGGGAAAATAAGCAAGAGCAGAACGATAAAGCAAATGAGATGTCAGTTGAGAATAGTTTACAAATTTGAGTTTTATAACAAACTGAGGATGATGGAAGAGCGAACTAGTTGGGAAACAGTGGAAGGACAATTGTTAAGCGGGCCACAATAAAGTACATAAAATATTGTTATGGGGATTATAAATACAGCGAAAACGTAGTCATACGAGAAAAGGGAAAAACTCTAACAAAGTGTAACCGGAGAGCAAATAAATTCAATTAAAATGAAGCGACATCCTGACACATGTAAGCAGGAACTTTCAAAATCGTCGAGAGCAAGTGGGCCTAAACCACTTCACCAACACATTCCGACCGCGAAAATAACAGGAACAACACGCAATGTCCCCGAAAGTTTCCTTTGTCAATGTGTCTGTGGGTTTTCAAAAGTTTCGGCGTGAAATGTGTCACTCAAAAGCAGGAGTACAAAAACAACAGAACTTGGGCCAAGTCAAACAACTGAGTTCGGTGGGTTCATCGAGACAAAATATAATAAATGAAAATGCGGGAATTAATCGGTGGATAAATGGGAAATTCCTTTGTTTAAGTAGGAAAATCGAAAACTAATCGAAGGCTAAACTTGCATATTTAAGAAGTCAATATTTAAGGCAAGTCTTTGACTATGCAACATTAAGTTTAACAAAGTTTACAATTTTAATAAAATGCATTTAAACTTATTAAATAAAAAGTTAAAGTCATTCGAATATTATTACAAGTGATTGAAACTCTTCAAAGCATTCGTGTAATATCACTAAAATGTATTCGGGACTTCTTAAAAGCAACAATATCAATTTAAAGCAGTTTTAGGTATTTTCTATACTCCACCAACACCCGTGCGAGTTGAAGTTCTCTGACGAAAATGTAGCTGTTGCAAATACCTAATGAAATTGTCTCCGGCCAGGCTTGCAAAACAGTCGCTAAACAAATGGCAAATTAGGTTTCCAAAAATGGTTTCCACTTACGGCACCAGCAGGAAGTTGTTGCTATCCCTGTTACCGAACTGTCGAGCTGGGAAAAAAGGAGAGCTAAACGGCTGACAAGTGCATGCCAGGCGTTGCCAGTCAAGCTATTTGACTGTTGAGATGCAGCCCCGTGCCCAGGATCTGTTTTGCCTTTTTGTCCGTGCAAGTAGTGTGCTCCTGGCAGTCCCAAATGGCTTTGAAACTAGTTAAACTGGCAAATGCTGCCAACCAGAACTAAACGTGGCACTTCGTAGAAGGGTCAGAGTGTCCTTGTCGTCTGTGGCCCATGTAAGTGCGCCACAGAACCTTTATTCTCAATTGAATTAAATGCTATGGCTTCCCGTTTCCTGCATTTGTTTGAAACTAATTATTAAAGCACTTATGCTTAGGTAAATTAATTGAGTATTACATTATTAATATCTAATTAGAGTACTTACATTTTAATTAATTATTAAATTATTAAAGTCAATCATCATTAGTTCTTTAAATGCGAAATACTCGTACATCAGAAAATGAAAAAGCGGGCTGCGATGAAAGATGCAAGGAGAGTAATTTCTGCAACTCTCGAGGGACACTTCAGACATATTGGTCTTGGAAGTTGTTAACATATTTTTGATCAAATATTGATTGTTCCCATTAACATTAATGTGTATTTTTCAACATTGTTAAAAATGGCTAAATAATAAAAAACTAATATGGGGAAAGCAGTTTATGATTCTTATAATATTAACTAATCTTTAAAATAAATTTTAAAATCAAAAATGACGAAATAAATTAACTGGATTTTTAATATTAACCTTTTCAGAATTCCTTATTCTGCACTAAAAAAGATGGCGAAACATACACAGTTATGCAAACAAAACCTCGGTAGAGCAGTCTTATAAAGTATCCACAGGAAGCACATTCAGCGAAATCACCAACAGAACTCCCTTACGTGGAGTCTTTCCCTGAACCCACAAGTCCTTTCCTTCACAGTCCCCCTTGCCCATCCTCTTCCTCTTGCTGTGTCTGCCGGCCAGCATTCTGTTTACATTTGCAGTATCTAATGACTTTTAGCTGGAGGCTGCCGCTGCCTCTGTCAAGGGAACAAAGAGTTCCAGCACTTAAGTGCAATGCAATGACTGTCCCCAAAAGGGTCAGACAAACAGCACACAAAAAAAAGCTGTATGAGGGCATACTCGACTCCTTCGAATTGGATATACCCATTACTTAACGCGTTACCTATTCTGGTAAAAAAAATTGTTTGTAAAAAGAAAAGTTTTTTGAAAATGTTTAGAAATATAAATGATTTTAAGTGATCTAATGTAATAATTGAGACCTTTATACATTTGTTTTATTATTCGAGATATAATTCAGATGTCAGCTGTTGATCCGGTTGATCTGTCATATAAAAGTAGCACAGATATTCCCCTTTACCTTACAAATACGGGGTATAAAAAACGCTGCCAGGAGTCAAAAAACGGCCGGTCTGAACTTGGCTTGCAGTTGGCCGTCGTATTTGACATTTTGGCCAAACCAAAAGCTGTGTACATTGCCAAACAGAAAACAGTAAAAGGAAGGCGACAAAGATAGAGAGCGAGGGCCAGAGTCAGAAACAGAGACCGACGCATAAGTAATTGCATCTGTGCCGCATAAAACACTTCCGGTTCATTAAACTGGCTGGCTCTGAAGCACCGAGAACCGGGCAACGGTCTCCTGGAAAATGCACATGCATAAACATTTGGTCCATTTCCAAGGACCCTCTGCTCCGCTGACCTGGCAGTTTTTACGGCAAAGGAAAATGAAAAAAGTTATTTACTTTTTATGAAAACTCTTAACTAAATTGTACTCCCATATTTATCTTTTTGATTGTAAATTTAAATTTAAATCTGAACTATTATTATTTAATATTTTATAACTTCTACCTCCTAACTTATAAAAATACATTAAGTAAATTATGCAAAAGGAGAAACAGTGAGTAAAGATATTGACAAACAAATCAAACCCACTTAAACGCCTGTGTACGGGGCGGTGCTGTGTGCGGTGTTTTTTTCTGATTCCTTTTTAATGTGTCAATTCCTTGGGAATACTCGCAATGCTTTCACTATTGCGACAAATATTTGCATAGACGCTCAGAAACAATGTGAGGGTCTGGCCGGAAGGAGACGGCGGCAGGGTGCGGAAACTAAGTTAGTTTGTGTTCGTAGCTGAGCAGACGCAACTAAAATAAACAGCTCTCTAAATTGTATAAACTGCTTGGTAATTAGTAGAACTTAAAACTCATGCCGAGAGCAAAGTTTTGCTTGGAGTTTACACTTCAGCAACCAGACTTGACGGGTGAACATCAAACCACTTTCCCTTGGCTAACTCTTCCGCCCATCTAACTACAGTTCCTCCCAGCTCTCTCGGATTCAGAATCGGAATCAGTGCTTTGCTCGGGCGCCAGCACATTGCCATATGGAAATTTAAGAGATTTGTTTAACACGAGCATATGTTAAATGTTGATTTTTCATTTGCCATTGCCCAGGCGAAGGATAAGCGAAGTGGGGAAAACAGGAGGAAAATGCGATGAGGACGGCAATGGGAAAGGCAGCGGCGACAGCGAAACCAGAGAAATGGCAGAACAAGCAAATCAAATGAAACCCTTCATCAAGTGCAAAACATTTTTGGGTGCGACGAATGTCACAAAAGGAAGACAGCTTAAAAAAAAAAAGATCTGATTTGATAAACGAACGAAAACGTGCAGAGGATTTTTCTTCTCCTTTTTTCACTTGTACTGCTTGTGTGTAACTGCTAACTTGGTTACCGGTCTTACAACAACATCAACAAAAAGGGCTAAAAACAAATCTCCCTCTGCCAATGATTGTCGACCATCCGTCTACATGCATATTTGTGGGCTCTGCGGTTTGTGTTTTGTGCTTTTTGGCCCAATTCCCCTCCGTCCGGGCCGAAAAAAATCGAGGCTAAGCTCAGGCCAGGCGACATCTGGGCTAATCTTAAAGCTTACTGAACTCAATTCCTGACCTGTTGATGGCTTTAACTAGATTCCCCTGGGCAGTGGATGCTGCTCAATCATCCGAGTTGTCTGTATTGCGTATGCTCCATTGGGTTTGACTGCTTTTTTCAGTTCAAATCGTGGCATGTGTAGCCAGGTGCGATAATGAGGACTTTTAAATATGCTACCTTCGAGTTAAGATAAAACATCAAGATTGATCAAAAGGCTCGGTGAATAAATAGACTAACTCAAACTGAATGAAATTTATCAAAGCAAGTAAGGGATGTTAGGGAACATACATATATTTTTTAAAAAGAACAAGTAACTAGACATAAAAAAAAAAAAAAAAGTGATGTAGTGTCCGTTGAATTTGCTGCCTTTTACAATTTTATTTATAATGGCCCTTTTATATATATGGTTTCAAAAATAATAATACGAATTTTGAATATTATTAACTGTTAAATAATTAAAAAAAGCACTGGATAAATCATGATCAAACTAAGTTTATATATGTTTCTTTAATAGATGTTCATTTTTAAATACTTCTTTTCATTTACCTAAATACGGAAAATACATTTTAAGGACACCCTTGGACAAAGCCAGCTACCTAGTCGAGCTCATTTTAGTGCTCTTGTTTTTCTGCTGAACTAACCCTAATGAACACGGACAGCAAGGAACAGGTCCGAAAGAGACCAGGGCCAAGCCAATGTCAGCTTCTGATATTGATTGCATTTTGCACTTGCGGCCACTGGCTGTCAGACCGAATGTTTGCCTGCAGATTGATTGAGATGCTCGACACTTTTCTCGCCGTAAGCAAAGGAGGAATCGCCGAAAATGTGATTTTCAGGATGACAGAAACCGGTTTAGTGTCGCGCAGTATTCGACTCAAAGTCAATGCTCACAGAGCCTAAACATCCTTCAGTGTAAGGAAATCAGAGGCCATATTACGCACTCGCCGAGTAAACATATTAATTATACGCCCTCGACATTCGCCGGCTGTAAATTGTGCGGAAATTTCAGCGCAGACGATAAATCAAAATATTTATTTACGATCAGTGTCTATAGGAAAAGCGTTAGCAAAGGCTGGCCCGCTCTTTGAATATGTGTGTCTCTGGCTGCTCCCTCTTACAATATTCATAAGCGACGCGGATGTTTGTGTTTGAGTTTTTGCTGCTGTGTCCTTGTGGGGTGGCGGGGGGCTTTGGTGGGTGGTGCGAATTCCCACCCACCCGCATGCGGCATAAGCAAATATTTATATTCGTGCGAAATGTGTGGCTGGCGGTGTTGGCATTGGTGTTGTCGCAGCCTTCGCATTTCTCTGCCGCCGTCATTGTTGCTGGCTTGCGGATGCCTCTTGTTTTGCGGCAAATAACAAAACTATTGCCGCAGGCTTCAGACTCTGTGATACCTAAGTAAATGTTTTCGAAATGCGGAAGACTTGGCTTGTAATCTGTCTAAAAGGTCAGGAAGCCGGGAATTTACTTGTTGTTTAAGTTTAAATATTTGATAGTACCAGAGACTGAAAATACCTTTTCATATTAATCACTTATGTTTATTATTAGAAAAGATGCTTTAAGTTTGACTATATGAAAGGTTTTGCTTAAGTTTAATATATTTAATATAAAAAGATAACGATCACTATAATCCATAGTAGAGCACATATGCTCCTCTCTGCCCTCGCTTAAGGGACTATAAATATTGTGTCATAAAATGCATAAATTACAAATTCAATTTCACAAAAGACTGTGACCGCATTTTAAAACCAATTTCCAAATGCTGAAGCAGCAATAAAAGTCCTTACTGAGCCTTCCGCATAACCGAACTTTAATAGTTTAACTTTAATTCAGATGAATTCAGAAAATGGCAAACTAATCAAACTCAAATGAAAACGAGAAAGAAAGCTAACTTCGGTAAACCGAAGTTGGTATACCCTTGCAGTCTGTAATTGGATCATTGAAAATCGAACCATTTTAGTAATGTTGAAAAAACATCGAATTTTGTAAATTTTACATTTTACATGTAGAATTTTACATTTTCATATAAATGGACCGATCGATTCTATGGCAGCTATATGATATAGTGGACCGATCTTAATGAAATTAAAACCGTAATTCTAGAACCTTAAAAAACTGCTATGTCTTAAAATTTATAGAAATTCGTTGAAAAACAGAGAAGTTAAATTTTTTTTTACATTAATTTCGCCATCATTCCTATGGCAGCTATAGGATATAGTAGTCCGATTTCGGTCGTTCCGACATATATACTGCGTGCTAAAGAAATAAGACTATGCTGAAAATTTCAGCTCGATAGCTCAAAAACTGAGAGACTAGTTCGCGTAGAAACCGACAGACGGACAGACGGACAGACGGACAGACGGACAGACAGACGGACATGGCTAGATCGACTCGGCTGGTGATGCTGATCAAGAATATATATACTTTATGGGGTCGGAGATGCCTCCTTCACTGCGTTGCAAACATCTGGTCAAAATTATAATACCCTCTGCAAGGGTATAAAAATGAATACATCCATATATGAATGTTCTAATTTGTAAGGGCAACTGATTACCTGTCGAAATACAAATCAACACCTGGTTGCACAAATTTCAATCAAATTCCTTGAATTACAGCATCATGCCATGAACTCGATTCAATTTCAAATTATATTAATTTCAAATTCCATTCCTCGAAGTTGGGACAGTAATTGAGGGATGTTCTTAATACGAGTAAGGGAAGAAGTCAAAGTCAACTAAGGTGTTGGGGTTTATCAGTAAAATAAATCTGACACTTAAGGCTTAATTTCGCACACTGAAATATGCTCTTGCACAACCACATACCAAAGTTAGTCAATACTGACGGCCAAAAGACGACGGTAAATGCATTTGCCACTTACTATTTACGGAATATATAAATATTATTCGAACGCTTTCCACCTGTCCATGGTGGACAACGGGTACTGGCTCATACCGTCGACCGCCTCCCCTCATCTAGGACCCCGCACCACTCGTCGCTTTTATTTACGCTTCAATAATTTATATTTCAATTTTCAAAATTGACTTTTCACTGCACGAATGCCAAGGCTGTGTGAAAATAATCCGAAGAACGTGGAAAAAACGTTGCCTACTTTTGGAGGAATAATTACTTCAGGGATGTTGGGCAGTCGTCATTTTTCTTTCGAAAAGATTCGTTGAATTTTGTTGAAATTTAAAACCAATTTGCTTGAGTTTCTCCCTTTTAGCCAATAGCTGTTGGCAGTTGGCAGCCTTTTTGTGCTAATTAAGCAAAGAAAAGAGAAAGCCGGAAGAAGGCAACAGTTACAGTAATGAAATTTGGGACTCGACTTTGAAATACCCACAGCAAGGCAGAATTAAAGAGAACCGGAAGTCAAAAGCATATTGAATTGGTTTTTACTGTATATTTGCATTTCAATTTAGACGTAATATAAAACTAAGATAGGGCTGGAACACAAGTTCTCTATAACCCTAAAGCATTTCCTAAAAAAGAAGAACAAAATCTAAAAAATCAAGAGAAATTTTGACTTGTCTTCTAAATGTATTCTTTTAAGTCTAGGCTTGTTGTAACAAAACTTTAACCAACACTTTAAAATGTATTATATGTACGTACATACATACACCAAGGCAATGCTATATAGGAATTTTCATTAAATAAGTCGTGACAAGGTTAGGGCCAACCTTTCTATTTAGAAAATGAGAGTTCAAAAGTTTGCCAAACTTTTGGGACCGACATGGTTCAATACTTAGCTGAACTTCCGGTTGAATTTCGTTAGAAGTTTCCTACTGCGTTTGTTCCGCTCAGTTGGGGCATTTGGCCAAATGGAAAAGTAAATCAAAGCGATTACCATTTAACACTAGCTCAAGGCCGAAACGAGACCAGACTTATTAATTACTCGAACAAGCTGATTAACATCCCCGAGAGACGAACTGTGCCCTGCTCGAAAACGTCAAAATTTAATTCGAAGTGGTGACAATAATGAATACTGCACAACATCGGCAAGGTCGAAGCCAAAGTTAAGCAATTGAAGCAGTGATGAGAAGAGGCAGACGCTAACGGTTTAAAACAGACAAATAAAGCAGAAATGTTTCATTAAAAAGTTCTGACACAGTTTTAATTAAAAATGTTTAATAGTTTTGTTGGGCAAGAGTTGACAGAAACCGCCGCAATTCATCAAGGACAAGGGACCTACTCTCAAAAAAATGCGAAAAGGATAACATTTGCCGCGGCACGCAGATGTCTGATGTCGAATAAAGGGGAGAAAAATTATATGATTTATTTAAGTAAAATTTTAAATAATATTAAAATAATATATGGGTTAAATTTTTTATACCTGGTACCCATAGGGTACAAGGGTATTATAACTTTGTTCAAACCGACAACGACGTCGGAGATGCCTCCTTACTCTTATTAGGAGGCATCTCTGACCCCATAAAGTGTATATATAGTATATACTTGATTAGCATTACCAGCCTAGTCGATTTAGCCATCAGCGTAAACCCGGTACTCAGACCTCTGAGCTACACCCTTTAATATAAGTAGCTGTCATACTAAATATCTTTTACATTTTTGGCACTACATTTACATTTCTTTTTTATATGAGTGCTGAGGACAAGTGTGTGCAATAGGGATACTTTATTGCTTAACATTACTCTAGCTTGGACCAAAACTTTTCAAACGTTGAATTTTGAATTCTCTTCTAATTTAACACATCCGCTTGGGTACCGGGTATCCCACGGTCGAGTACACTCGACTGCTTCTTTCTAACTTGTTATATTCACAGATTGGGGCTTATCTTAACGAAAAATAATATTTGTCCTTTAATATCTTTGATATCCAATTAACTTATCTGACTATATTTTTTTTTAATTTACAGCCTGAAAAGCAGATTTAACAAATCCTGTTTTTATTGGCCAAACATTTTTTCATGCTTAAATTTTTACAGATTATAAAACCCGCTGAAAGAAAATGTAATTATGGAAGAAAATTGACACATCCTGTTTTCATAAAAATTAAATTTCCGTTTATTTTATACTTGATTTATTTTGACTATATCAACCAAGATGGATTCATTATTTCTTATTTTATTATTATCTTTCACAGCTTGATTATCTTCTCACAGCTTGATACTTATATTTGTTTATTAATACTTACTTAAATTCGGATTTACATGCCTTCAGATTCAAACGAGTATTGAAACTAAATGATACATACAACAACGCCCCAATTCACGCCAGCCATTAACTAGGACATGAACATGGCCACCTGACAGGTGAGTAACTAATATTTTATTGCGTCGGCATATTCGCAATATGCGTTTGTTTTTTGCATGCGAATGAAAAACAAGCTGAAAAAGCGCTTGCGAAATTTATGGGCACGCACGTCGATAAAGGGTACAGGGGAGTGCAACAAGATACGTATGATACGTGCATGAACCTTGCCATTAGTGGCATCCAGCACCCAGCGCCGCCTGCATTCCGATTGCCAAGCAACCGGAAACGGAAAGGGAAGGCGAAAGCTGAGGCCCGACGCCAAAGCTCTGCCGCCTGGCAACAAACACGTTCGCAGAAGCAGCATTTGCAGCTTCCTCGATTTGGCCATAAAAACACCAACGCCCAACGTCAGCATCCTTAAGTGCAGCTTTGTCAGGCTAGGGGCTTGGATGAAAGACATATATATCTAAATGGATTTCCTGGGAGACACCGATGGCGCTCAGAGTCCGACGCTTCTGCGTCGAGCGTTGACATTAATTGCATAAGTGCAATCAATGCCACAGACGCTAAGAAAAATGTCATAAATGCTTTTAGCATGACAACTTCATGGGGAATTCCCACTCTCCGAGGAAGAAGTTAGGAGCCGGACTGCATTTCACAACTCGCAATAGCAATTTCCGCTGTGTCCTCAGCGCCATTTAAATGATATTTCAAATTGGGGTTTCCTGCGTTTAAAGATGCCAGTAGTAGTTTTTGAACGTTTTTAATTTGTTTCTATTGACTGCCTATAAATTATTCAGAAGATTCGATGGTTTTCCATCTATACTATCCCTAAAGAATTAAAGAAATTGTATCTTCCTTGAAATACGCTCTAAATTCAATATTCCGTGCCGGAAAACAATTTTCAAATCAAATTAATGTTTCGCGGCTTTCAACGCCCCACAGCCCTAATCCAATATTTTCCACAGTCTCTTTGGCTTAGATTCAAGTCAAGGGATTTCGCCAGCTCATACTCAGTCATTGCGCGGTCCTAATTTTCCCATCGGTTGGCTGGGAAAGCTTCACAACGTTTGCACAATCATAATCGTGTCTGTCATAACCGCAAAACCGAATGGAGAACTCAATTGCTCCACCTTCAAACACATTCCCGCAGCGGCTAACACTTGCCTTGTCTTCTTACAGAGGGTACACGTAGAGTAATTAAAATTAAATGCCAACAAAAGCACATAATACTTAGGGATAGAGATAATTACACTGACAGAAGTAACATAAACATTGAGTTAGTGCACTTTAAAATTGTACATATCGCGAAGATACTCTGAATGTCAGTATTGGTCGCTTACTTTTTTTAATGTTTCACTTGTTTATTTTTTTAAAACATGCTCTCAGAGTATTTGGTTTCCTTATACAATGCCTAAAGCTAGTTCTCCGCCTATACAGACACATATTTTTCGTTAATAGGATGTAGTATGTTAAATATTTTCTCCATTGCTGTGAGTTAATTAATTTTTTCCCGTGCAGCCTCGGCTTTCTTGGCCGGCTTGTGACTATAAATGCTGTTGGGCGTTGCGTTTCCAAACACCAAGAACAGCACAGGCGTGGAACTTTGTTGGCTTAGTCCTCACTGTTTGTCATATACCGCTAATATAGCCGAGCCATTGGCTGTGGATCCCCATTCAAAATGGGCCGTTTGTGTGCTGGCTGTGTGTGCTGGCAAATGTCAAGGGGCCCTTGGATGGCAGCTTGCACTTAATTGCCAAGTGAACAAGAGCACGAAATTTCAATATCGCCGTAGACTTCGAAATGTTATTAAGGAAATGCATATTACATTGGAACGTTCGGTACTATGCATGCATGTTGCCCTCACAATTAGCGAGGCATCCTGATGCACTTGGCATTCTGTACACGTGCCCCTTAATTGGCATCTAATCCGTCAGGCGCATTAAATATGCAAATGTAAAGTGCATAAATCCTGATGCAGTCAGATCCTATCAAAATGCAAGAAACACAACACACAAAGCTCTTGCACGAAAGGCGGTAAAGTGGTAGGTGCTTAGGGATATAGATTTTGAATGGTTAAATATTGAAATTGTTCTTGTGCTAAGACAGATAATAATTGAGTAGAGAATATAAGTATTGCCCGCATCATTTAAAATGTATATCGCAGTTGAGATCAAAAGACGGAACCGTACTAATGCATAAATATGCATTAATTGTAAAAAACAATAGAAACATCTGTTGCACGCAAATAAAGCTTGTTTAAAACCATGAAAAACGAATAGCTAAGCTAAGGTCATGGTTTTCGGCTAAAAAAATTGTGTAAAATCGGATGACAGCTGAATTTTATGCATTGGTCATGTTTCTAGCAACATTTGACATTTGTTTAACTTAATCGGAGATATATACCTAGAAGGCCATAGAAACGGTAGTTTTTGAGATTTGTTTTGCATGAAAACTTTATTCATTTTCGGATATATAAATAAATATACACAATTAAAAATATGTAACATTTTTATTTATTACAAAATATTGAAAATATATATTTTTTTTGACATATCGGTCTGCTCGTGCCTCGGAGATACTCAAGCAAAGCATAGCTCAGGATAACAGCTGTAGGGAAGTAACATAACAGCTGGAAGGAACGCGGACTCTTAACAAACTGTCGGATGAAGAAAGTCCAATGGTATTACAAATAAAACCTTTGCGCAGCCATGAGAAGAGCGGTAACGACAGAAAATTTCTATCTAAATTAATGACTTACTATACTATTTCCGTAATTATTTTAAAATAAGCAAGATTTTATTACCGGTAAAATCGTATTATTTGTAAGTCGAGAACAAACATATGCTAATAAAACCAAAGACTTCGAATCTTCAGAAGCTGAAATACCCACTTCACAGCAGTACCCACTTTACAGAGCCTCTAAGGGGAATGATCCTTTGTGGCTATATGTATTTATAGCTTCTTGGTCTGCGGAGAGGCACACGGCTATGCGTACTGCTATATTCGACATGCGTCAATATTAAATTAAAGCGATAACAAATTGTAATTACGCAGCATGTGGCGCCGCGCAGAAAGCACTTCTCCACCCCAACCGGGGAAGGGGAGCTAATGGAGTTTCGGCCGGGACCGCAGTGCGGCACATAAATATCCAAATTGACATAAATTAGTGGAGATTGAAAAAATAGCTGTGGAGCGAGGCTAGCCCGGGAATGTGCCACCACCAAGTGGCCGCTTTCGTTGCCGTTGCCTTTGTCTTTGCCCCGTTTATAAATGTCAGGGCTTTGTAGCCGTGGTCCCTTGGAGTCGTGTAAAGCTGTAGGGTCGCCTTAAATACTCGTATGCTTGCGCTTGCACACGTCCTGTTCTCTGTCCTTTGTCCTTTGTCCTGCGGCATAAATAAGAAGCCAAATAAGGTCAACAGATAAATTTCAATTTGATTGCCTCGAGCCACGTCAGGTAACTGTTCGGCCCTACCAGTTGCTCCAGAAGCATGGAATAGATTGAATGAAGTGTTCAATTACCAGAGCTTGACCACATGCACAGGGCTGCTAGTCGGTTCTCTCCTCCTTATACATTTATAGTATATATTGTATACATTTATACATTTTTAAATATATGTTGTTTGTTAAAAACATTGATCAGTCAAGCTCGGACACTTATAAGTTTTAAAAAATGTATATTGTATTTAAGGCTTAATTTAAAATTTTTTTAAATTACATACTTGAAATTGACGTAACTTACTTATACACAAAAACGTATCTATATAAATATCTTTAAGCCCAAATAACCTAAACAGCGCAATAGCCAATCAAGAAATAGAATAATCAGGGAAGTAGTTATATACTAATACCTTAGTTTGAAGCAAAATTAAAATTCTTCCTTTTTAAATTATTAGCCAAAGCTATAATTAATTCAGAGCCTGAGGAACTATCTGCATCACTCCCTAACTGACTCTCTAAAAAATAAAATGGCGTTGTGCTTCATATTTATTTCTTGCTTGGGCTGTGCTATTTGGTTTTTGAATTCACGACTCTCAGCTCTTGGCGTGTGTTATGGATTTATGGCTTAAGATTGAAATGGGGCGTGTGCTCAAGAGTTTTGTAAGCTATGCAAATGAGTCTAGGGCCCGGCCTTGGGATCTGGATCGGGTCCTGACAAGTCGCTTAAGGCGTATTTAAATTGCAAACAAATATTTGCCCTCTAAGTGCTGCTTTTGGCAGGGGTCTGGAGGTGGAAGCGGCTTCGGCATGGCCGTCAAAGTGCTGATAACATTTTAACAAGCTCAAAATGTTTTGTAAGTATGAAATGAAATATTTGCCAGCCAAAAGAACTTAAATTGAAAACGGCTTTGTTCAACGCGGACAAAGTTAAGAGTCCCTGTCCCCTCGCAAAAGAAAAAAAAAACTGAAACATCGTCAACAAATCGAATTTCATTTCCGCCCTCCCAATGGCAAGGTGTTTCCAATTATTTATTCCTTGTAACATGGTGTGGTAAATAGGTGCTACCTACGAATTTAGCTGAGGTTGCCACAATTTAAAGGTAAGTAAAAGAAAGTGTATTGTGTGTGTGTAATAGTCCAAATATTAATACTAAAAAATTTACGAACTTTAATAATATGTCAATGATTTTTTAAAAATTAGCAGGGTTAATTACGACATCATTTAATTTCCCTAACAAATATATTTTATCTTGCATCTTGGTGTCTGGTATCTTATGATCTTATGCATCCTGAACACCCTTATCTGCAAATATATATTTTTTAATAGGGGTTTTATTGAAGGAACCGGAATTATCCACCATGCCTTGTTCATGATGATGGGAACTCTCTTTTGTTCATTATACGGCCATCACCGGCACCACCACCTGTCGGTCAGTTAGTGTGAATACACATTCCCCCTTATTTTCCAGCTTTGGCGGAAATGACCAAATAATTTTTGCCCCAATACACTTACACTCACTGTTGATTAAGCACAGGTGTGTGTGATATTTGTGCATGGCTGTGTGTGTCTGCTTTGCATTTCGAATGATTGATTGCATTTTGATGCTTGATACTGCAAATTGCTTTTCAGTGGCAAAAAAGGTAGAAATCCAGAGCGTTACACAACCGAAATCCAATCCCCATCAAACTGAATTTCAAACTCCAAATCAGAGCGCCAATTCGGTGTAAATAGGAAAAAATAACAAAAAAGAATATTTAAGCGACTAGATATTACCTTCCAATTTCCAAATATCAACTTCCATGTCCCTTTTATTTGAACATAATTATATCAAGAGGTTGCTTTCAGATTCCGTTTTAATGTTTATATCCATAGTAAACATGGTGTAATAGGAAAGCTATACATCAACTCGCACAACTGTCTAATGGCTACCCACGTATCCTGTCACTTTACCAGAACTTACACAGGGCAAACTAATTAGTCGAGTTCCACCAAAGGTTCGATGGCATCCCGAGAAGCACGAAAAGGCAGAGACCATCACCTGACAAACGCAATTTGTCAGCGAGGAGCCCAGGAAGACAAAAGAGTTTCTTCCTAATGAATATCACAACAATAGAGTGGGCAAAAATAACATTAAAAAAATGAAATCCTTTATCCCTTACCCTTTTGTCTTGGCCACTTGTCCTGGCCGGAGGCTCTTTTTGGCCAACAGTTTTGTTGTCGCCTGTGGTCCCAGCAAATGCCGCGTATTATGTAAATGCTTTAATTTTTACGCGCTCCATGTCCTTTAAAAAAAAATCCAACATTGAATAATGTGCGATCTTGGAGGCCAATAAAACTAAAGTTACTATAAACTGAAGAAATATATAAAATATTTTAAGTTACTTCGAAATAACAATTGAGTTGCTCTAAAGCTTTTTCCTCTCCAAAAAACACATCATTATAGTTTCAGTCTCATCATCGTATACAACTTTTTACTTTTGCAGTTGAAAGAACAACAAAAAAATGCATAGCCAACTTAATAAAGTATTCTCAGAAAGTAGACCAAAAAAGTAAAGCAAAAAGGAGTGCCCAACCAGACCTAAACAATGGAGAAAAAAAACAAAAAGCTGATGCAGCAGAATAATAAGCCAAATGCTCGACAGGACATTACGGACAGGATGCTGAAAGTTTTGCATACAGCATCACAAATACATGGACAATTTATTGAGAGAAATTTTCCTCTGACTCCAGCTTGTCCCTCAACTTTGCATGGAATTTGAGTTTTATGGCAACGCATTAGAGCCCAGAAAAGCACAAAAAAAGGGCAGCAATCGGACAATGAAATTCGCATTTAAAAACAGCTCGATGGCTCAGTTCAGGCGTCGTGGCTCTTGTTCCTCCGGACCATGAAGCAACAACAGGATTTTAAAAGTCCCTTCTCTCGGTTTTTGCTCTTGCCACTCAAAAGCATAACAAGATACTAGATTACCAGCATTCCTCAAGTTTAACCACCCGTGCCTTTGTTTTTGGTTCCGTCTTGCTTGGAGTACCTAAAATAAATAGAAACATAAAACCTTTTGGAATAATTTAAAAAATAAGCTTTGTTAAAAATGATTGTTCCTTATATAATGTCTAGATTAAAAGCATAACCTATGGAGCATAAACAGTATTTGTGAAAAGTTTCTTTACTATTTCATACTCCCTTCTCTTTTGGCCTGGAATATATTCTTTAAGAAGAATATATTCTTTAATATTTCAAAATAATCCGTTTTATACAGTCCCCTTGTTTTTACATCAATAATCGTCCTTCAACAGTACGCGGTTACACACTCGTAAAGGCACCACACAACGAACAAACACCATAAATTAAAATTCACTATAAAAACGGTCGCAGAAAAAAATAAAAAGCATCTGAAAAAGGATACATTTATTTATGTAATAGGCAGACAATCAAGCGGGTAGTTATTAATGTGCATTAAACTGTGAGCAGCAAATGAAAACAGTAAATAATACATTTGTCAGGCACTTTTTTAACAACTCTGTTTAATGCGTAAACTAATTAATTAGCCAGCGGCATTCCGCTTTAAATGTATTTTAAATTTTAGGTAAACGACCAAACAGGAAATCTCCAACTGGCTTTAAGTCCCGGAATAATCTGCTGAAGGAGAGTCAAAGAGTCGTTTCAGGGAATCATTCTGGCCTGTTCGGACCGAACTCTTTTCACATAAATCACGGCCGGGAATGTGCGCCAGGGGGGATAACGTCACCGGATACCCGCCACAAGAAATGTCAAATTAATTTAGCAGGCCTCTAACTTTACCTCTGCCACTCGAGCCCTTCGCTTTTGCCTTTTTCAATCAAGGTAGACGCCGTGGAATCATTTTGCATTTCTTGTCACGTTTTATGAATTTGCTGCTACACACAAACGCCATTCCATCCTTGGAGAAAGTGGCTGGAACCGAGCAAACACACTGCTCACACGTGAAAAAAAATATTTGGGTACAAAGAAATTCAAAATGAACATTAATATCAAATAACAAAATCAATTTTTATACCCAGTATTATAGCTTCGTGCAAAACGAATATTGTGGCCCAGTAAGGAGGGTTTTCCGACCCATTTCTCGATCTGCATCACCAGCCGAGTCGATTCAGCCATGTCCGTATCTCCATCTGTCCGTACGAAACACCAGATCTCAGAGACTATTTGTAATTTAATTTGTAATTTATTTGAGCTTTAGACTATAAGAGCTAGAGCTAACAAATTTTAAGACAACATTCTTATATATTGCGCGCACTACCAACCCCGAAAATCGAGAAAAACATGAATATGATATAGTCATAATTTTTTATCTTAAGTAAATAGATATGAAATAAATAATAATAATAATTTTCAGATTAATCGGATGATAAACATGTCCGTATCTCCATCTGTCCGTACGAAACACCAGATCTCAGAGACTATTTGTAATTTAATTTGTAATTTATTTGAGCTTTAGACTATAAGAGCTAGAGCTAACAAATTTTAAGACAACATTCTTATATATTGCGCGCACTACCAACCCCGAAAATCGAGAAAAACATGAATATGATATAGTCATAATTTTTTATCTTAAGTAAATAGATATGAAATAAATAATAATAATAATTTTCAGATTAATCGGATGATAAACATGTCCGTATCTCCATCTGTCCGTACGAAACACCAGATCTCAGAGACTATTTGTAATTTAATTTGTAATTTATTTGAGCTTTAGACTATAAGAGCTAGAGCTAACAAATTTTAAGACAACATTCTTATATATTGCGCGCACTACCAACCCCGAAAATCGAGAAAAACATGAATATGATATAGTCATAATTTTTTATCTTAAGTAAATAGATATGAAATAAATAATAATAATAATTTTCAGATTAATCGGATGATAAACATGTCCGTATCTCCATCTGTCCGTACGAAACACCAGATCTCAGAGACTATTTGTAATTTAATTTGTAATTTATTTGAGCTTTAGACTATAAGAGCTAGAGCTAACAAATTTTAAGACAACATTCTTATATATTGCGCGCACTACCAACCCCGAAAATCGAGAAAAACATGAATATGATATAGTCATAATTTTTTATCTTAAGTAAATAGATATGAAATAAATAATAATAATAATTTTCAGATTAATCGGATGATAAACATG
>VNJO01003994.1:0-14006 GCA_008042535.1 Drosophila tani | reverse complement strand
GTCTTGTGAAAGTGAAAACGGGAGCACCAATTCTCGTTTTCGAAAACGAAAACGAGAGAATCTTGTGAAAGTGAAAACCGGAGCCTGCCTGAATAATATTAAATCATATTAATTAATTTCAGTAAGCAAATAAAGTGTAAGTAAACCTTGAAGTAATTTTATTTATTATTTTTAATTATTTCCACAACGACACTCACCTCTAATACCGACCGAAGTAATCCCTCAGACACGTGTGAAAATCCTTAATTATTTTTTCGTAAATCTGAATTAATGGTTTCTGTGTCAAGGTCGAGCCGGAGACATATGCATCGAGTTGGCAACAATTAATTCCGTCGCTGTCATCGTTTCATTATGCATTCGGCCCTTCATCCTGCGCTCTCCATTATCCTCCGTTGTCGCATCTGTCCCGTCGCCGCCTGCTATTGTTTGTTTGCAGTTCCCTGGCCATTATGACACCATTTGCCAAGCCAATGTCAAACAAAAGCCGAAAGCGTCCACATCAGCAGATGGGCGATGTTGATGGGGCGGTGACTGGCATTGAGTGGGTAGCTGGAGGGGATGGCCAAACCGCAGACGCAGCCATTTTGTTTGCACTGTCTAATGAGAAAAGTTTGCGGAAAGCATTGACAATGAATGCTCCCGATAAGAGCTCGTGTCTGTGGGTTACGTCCACAGCCACCGACACAGGAAAGGAGGCCTCCTCCCCCATCATCCACATACATAGTCTTCTTGATCGATTGTTATACACTCGTCTAATGAGCTGCCAGGAAATACGAAAAAATACTGAGCCTGGGCCTGGGTCAACCCTTTTCTGGTTTTCCTCTCTAATTACTTTTGTCTTTTTTTTCTCGGTCAAAGACGAAAAGCCATAGCAAAGCAGGCAGGGACCGGGGACCTTGCTCTGATGAATTGAATCTACCGAACCGCAGACAAATCAAGTGGATGTGGATGTGGATGCCTCTGAGAATTCAGGACGCGGAGTCAGCTTTTGAGTTTTTCGGGGAATTTAATGGGGAACCCGAGCCCGCAGTCGCCTGAGGCCTCCAACTTATGTAAAAAAAAAAAAAACCTGAAAAATGCCAACGCTGCTGAAGACTTGAGGAGATGCCTTGGCATCATCCTTGTTCGTCTGAATGGATTTTTCATGCTCGGGCTTCGCATAATTGCAGCCGAGCACAAAGCACAGAGCGCGTCTAATGTGCATTTTCCTTCTGCTCTCGTTTAGCATGCACAGAAAATAATTTTCTAGAGCCTAAAGTTCAATTAAAAGAGAAGAATATATATTTTGGAGTACATTTTGGCATATTCATTTTCATATTGTAGCATACATCCAAGTCACATTTCCAGTGCAGTCTGTTAAGCCTTCACTTAGGCTGCTTTCGCCATGAAATCACGCATACGCAGCGTTTGACGAGAGGCACATAGCAGCATTTGAAAGGCATCCCGAACAGGCAGGCATTCAGGAAACTTTATGGTGAGGACTTAACCATGTATTAAGAACTTTCCGACATTGTCAAGTGAAAGTTAGCAAGAAGAAGCGAGAAAGACGCGAAAAACAAAACTGACACTGAGTAAAAAACTAGCACAAGGCAGGCAAAGAGTCCGGATGAAGTGAGCCACTTGCCGCTGGTCCTGAATCCATCCATTTGTTCCACAGCGATTTACCCGCGGGCCAGCAATAAAAAGAAATAGCCAAAAAACTACACGCATTATCTCTTATCTCATTTTGGAAATTTGTTTTCGCTTAGGAAGTTGACAAAAAATAAAGAAGAAATCAGGAAATTTATTAAATCCCATTTTGGGTTTAAGAAAAAGAGAGGGTAGGATAAAGTTTTGTTCTTCAGAAATAAAATTCTTATTTATTACACTGATGAAAAAACGGTCTGATTCTAAGATTTTTGGTCATAGATTCCCAGATTTTGTACATTCTATATTCAAGATTTTTTAAATTTTTTTTCATACCACAAATAGCTTTAAAGAAGAAAATAAATGTTTGAATCAAGTCGAATACGCGATTCGCCGGCGACTCTTCGGCGACTCTTCGGCGACTCTTCGCGAGTCTTCCGCGACTCTTTCACGTCTCTTCGGCGATTCGCCGGCGACTCTTCCGCGATTCGCCGGCGACTCTTCCGCGATTCGCCGGCGACTCTTCCGCGATTCGCCGGCGACTCATCCGCCATTCGCCGGCGACTCATCCGCCATTCGCCGGCGACTCTTCCGCGATTTGCCGGCGACTCTTCCGCGATTAGCCGGCCACTCTTCCGTGATTCGCCTGCGACTCTCCCGCGATTAGCCGGCCACTCTTCCGTGATTCGCAACTCTTTTCTAGGCTTATCCAAGCCTGTGTTTACGTGTTTTTGGTATAAAACGGACTTTTAATATTATTTTTTAAATCATTGGATTGATAAAATATTTATTTCTCTTTTAAATTAATAATTTTTCTCTATTTGGTAGACACACCATTAGCCATTACCTAAATGCACTTACAGTAAACAAACAATACTTATCTTATTCAGTCCTTGATTGGTTTTTTTCCATTTGCATAAAACACTTCCATTGAGACTTCGTCTTGCGCCAAACCCTTGCGACTTTTTTCTTTGGAAAATTGTACAATTATGAATCCTAAAGCAATCCTCGATGGATTTGCTGCTGCTGCTGGTCGCCTTGGCAATCAGCTGAAAGCAAACAGCCAACACTGAATAATGCATTATCCCCGCCAAGCGCCAGGCTCCTCCTTACCCTCCTTGGAATATCCACATCCCTCCATTTGTCCAGCAGCCGCTGCAGGCCACTGATATCGAAAAGCAATTTCCGTTATGGTTGCCACGGCTCCATAATCCCAGCAACGGATGCAAGCAAATGAGGAACTAGAGCGGGAACGGGAGCGGGAGCAAGACGTTGCCGGGACGACGGCGACAACAAGTAGTCCTGGCAACTGACGTCAATCAAATAGAAACAGAGTGAGAACTAAAAGCTTCAAACGCATCCCAGTCTGCGAATAACGAATATCAAAATAAGGCCACAATGTTCTGGGGACTCAGCTCGGCGTTGGATTTGTACGATGAGTATCTGAAGGCCTTCAAGATCAAGGATGAACCCCTATCCAAGGAGGGCGAAGAAGGTGCCGGTGGAGACGGCTTAAGTAGCCTAAACATCCTAATTTGCGGTGGAGCCGATCCCCGTCATGTGATCAAGACTCTGGCCAAGAGATACACCCATGGCATCCAGCCCAAGCTCAACATATACGTGCTGGATGGCTGTGCCGAGATCATAGCCAGGAATATGCTGCTACTGGGCGTGGCCCTGGAGGACCCGGAGTCCTTTAGCCTGGTGTCCAAGGCACATCTTTTCATGGACCTGTACGGGAATGCGGTGATCCGTCCCAGTTCCCATCACTACATGGCCGCCAAGGGACGCACGCTGCTCCAGATGGTCACCGACGAGGACAAGCTGCAGCGCCTGGCTCCCATGTTGAATATCGAGGGCCTCAAGTACAAGGAGCGCGATGGCTTGGAGATGGCCTTCAGCTTCTGGCAGCCGCAACCGTGGCACGTGTACGATGTGACCACCTACTGGGAGCAGAGATCCAGGGCTCTCCTGGGCACCCGTTACGACCACCGGAACGGGGCCTTCGACTGGGACTTGAGTATGACCCTTAAGTCGCGCGGTGGCGAGCAGATCTGCTCCCAGGAATACCGCTACTGGCGCGAGTGTGGCGTGGCCTTTGTGTTTCCGGAGTACGAGCAGTGCAAGCCCAACAAGACGCTGGCTGCCGGATTGGTGCGCAATGGACGCACCTTCCTGCACCGTGGCTATGTGGGCGACATCCAGACAGGACCCTTTTGTGGCTTCGGGCTGCGCAGCTCCGAGGAGCGCATGCATCACTCAGTGCACGGGGACAACGATTACCGCGCCACCGATGTAACCGAGCGCAATCTCATGGAGCTCTTCCATGAGCTGCAGACCCAGACGGCCTATGAGCACGATCCCACGCGCTCCCGCCGCTACGGATCCGTTCAGCTGCTAATGACTCCCTTGCTCAATCACCAGGAAGTGGATGCCGACGGGCAGGCCAGCTACGACCGTCCCTGGATCCAGATGCCGGGGGTAACAGTGCACTATGTGTCGCCCCTGGAGATGCCGCAGCTGACCCAGGGCTCTGCTCGCTGGCAGAACATGTTCGACATCGTCTATATGGCCTACAACTACAATTCATTCATGAGCGAGGAGTTCTTCCAAGTCCTACGCTCCCAAGCTCTCTTCGTGCTGGAGACCAAGGTGCTGACCGTGGAGCGCAGGGAGCAGGTGCAGGAGTACGAGAAGATGGCCAAGGAACGGATGAGGCAGGCTGGACTGAAGGCGGTCATTAACTACCAGGCCATCAATGCCAAGAACATGCTGCTCAAGTACAAAAAGACTGACAAGGAGGAAGTTGAAGAACCGGAACCGGAAGAAGAGGCTGAAGCTGAGCCAAAAGATGAGACTTGGATTGAGCAGGAAGTAGAGAGTCTTACGCTTGAAGAGATTATGGCAGACATTGAGCCAGAAACTGAAATCGATCCTGAGAAGACTTTACAAGCAGAGCCTTCGATTGAGCAGGAGGTAGAGGCTCTTACGCTTGAAGAGATTACGGATCAAGTGGATGAGGTTTCTACTGAGGAAGCCTCCTGCCCATGAATCTTCTCATTAAAACCCGAAATAAATAACAGATTTAAGCAATAATAACGTGTAACTTTAATTGTTTCTCCACTTTTTCTTCTGCTTTCCCGTCGCCCAGGTGTCCAGCTGGAACTCCATGCCCTCGCGACGCTCTCTAAGCTTTTTGGGAGTCTCAAAGACTGAGGCCTTCCGGCGATCATCCACGTAGTCCAGCAGGTGATCGACCCGTATGTTAAACTTCCTGGCTTGCGTTCCCATCGACCAGCGGTCTCTTTCCTTGCGCTGCTGAAAGTCAGAACCCTCGACCACCTTCCGCCGCGGCACATGCTTGAGCGCCGTATCCCAATCGCCGGTCTTCTTCAGGTCCAGCATGATGTTTATCATCTGGTTGAGGGTGAGGGATTTTCCCGATCCGGAGCCCCATTGCAGGTAGCGATCCAGGGGCAATCTCGCCATTCGCAGACCCAATCGCTTGGCCTTGGCCAGCGACAGGGGCTCGTTGTTCATTGTGTCCACCATGGCGCCCACGATGTAGACGTCATCGGGATTGTACGTGACCAGATCCTCGCGGCAGTGGGGCGTTAGGTAGACCAGATTCTGCTTGGAAAACAGCTCCGTGAAGCACTGCGTGTGCACGTTCATCGGGAACTCTGGGTTGAGCATGGTAGGGATGAATCGCTTGAGGCCCTGCATGCACGAGCCCTCCAGCTGGGCGTTGCAGAAGTGCAGGTCGAAGGGTTCGTCGTTGAGACGGTTCTCCGCGAAGCACAGCATCAGCTGCTTGGCGGCGTAGGTCGCCTCCCGGCGATTCATGTGGCTGTCGTAGGAGCAGTCCATCACAATCTTGGGAGCGAATTGCATGGCCCGGGTCAGCCGATTGTTCTGCCAGTGGTTGATCGTCGAGTCGTATATCCGCAGGAACATGGACGTGTGCCCCAAGCCGTAGATGATGTGGTCATTCTCCTCACGCTCCTTCCGCATCTCCTCTTTCCGCTTCTCTGTGTCCTCTGCCCGCTGAACCTTCTTGCGCTGCTCCGCCTCCTTCTTCATCTCGATCTGCCACAGGTACGCGAAGTACTTGATGCGCGAAGACTTCGTGGGCAGGGTCAGCACGTGCTCCCAGTGGTGGTCCTGAAAGAAGCTCAGTGCCGGCACCCGCCGGCCTTCCTGGTGCGCAATGTCCACCTCCAACTGCAGCACCTTCAGCCGCTTCTCCCGATCCTCCTTGGTCTCTGCTATAGTCTCAGTGGTTGCCGCCGGTGCGGCCTGGGCAAACGGATTAACGAACTTTTTCGAGGTTTCCTCCGAGCCGGCATACGATTTATCTCCGCTGGCTGCATCCGACACATGACGCGCTGGTTGGGCAGCAGCTCGGAGCAGTTGGCTGCCCAATCGCCACCGTGCAAGGTTTTTCAGCATTTTCTGGGTCGTTATATGGCAGTAATTGTGTAAGTTAAGTCGTTATAAAAAATTAAATAACAAACGGTGCAGGGTTGTCGCCTCTTTTTGGTATGTTCGCGTGCCAGAAAACAGTCTGGCAGCACAAAATCATGTTCGATTTCAGGGGGGCACACTAAATTAGCCAGATCTGGCTAGAAAATAGCTAGATCACTTACGTCGTAACACATTTAGTTTTCGTTCACTTACGTGGTTTGATTACGTCGTGTTTAGCTGTAGTAGAGGAGAAAATCCTCAAATCTATCGTCGTAATCGTCGTATATCTTCACGTTTTTGTTCACTTACGTGGTTTAATTACGTCCATGTTTGGTGTGACCAGATGCCGTGGATGAGAAAATCCTCTCTTTCTTTTGACAAATTTCAGCGAAAAAAAAGAAAAACTTGTGGTCACACCTTCGGCTTTGCCGACAAAAAATTGCGCTTGAAAAAAAAAACGTGTAAAACATTTAATTTACTCACTGGATTACGCGACCGGCGACAGAAACACAGATAGCAATGGCTTTAGTTTGCGCACGTAAGTACTGGGAGTGCCCCGCTATAGTGGTTTAACTCATGCGAACCCCACTTTTCGTTGCAGTCTCAAACGAAGTGCCCGAGACTCCCGTGGTGTCCCCGTATTCGGGCGCCGTCTTCGAGAAGCGGGTTATTGAGAAGTATCTGCTGGAGAATGGCTGCGATCCGATCAGCGGCAAGGAGCTGAAGATGGAGGAGCTGATCGAGATCAAGACGCCGGCGGTGGTGAAGCCGAAGCCGCCGAGCGCCACCAGCATACCGGCTACGCTGAAGACGATGCAGGATGAGTGGGACGCCTTGATGATAACCTCGTTCACACAGCGCCAGCAGCTGCAGACGACGCGCCAGGAGTTGTCGCACGCTCTGTACCAGCACGATGCCGCCTGCCGTGTGATTGCGCGACTGAACAAGGAGGTGGCCGCCGCCCGCGAGGCTCTGGCCACGCTCAAGCCTCAGGCGGGCATTGTCAGCGCTCCGACGGCGATTCCACAGCCAGCTCTGGCTGCCGAGGCTGGAGGGGCCGCCTCCCATCCCATGGAGCAGGCGGGCATGAGTGCCGAGGTCATACAGAAGCTGCAGGACAAGGCAACGGTGCTGACGCAGGAGCGCAAGAAGCGCGGACGCACCGTGCCCGAGGATCTGGTCACGCCCGATCAGGTGAAGAGTTTCCTCACCGTCGCGTCGCATCCCGGCCTGCACTCGGCCTCGGTGCCCGGCATTCTGGCCCTGGACATCAACAGCGCCGATCACAGCAAGATCCTGACCGGTGGCAACGACAAGAACGCCACCGTCTTCAACAAGGACACCGAGCAGGTGGTGGCCATCCTGAAGGGCCACACCAAGAAGATCACCAAAGTCATCTATCACCCGAACGAGGATACGGTCATCACGGGATCGCCGGACATGAACATCCGCATCTGGCACGTGCCCACCTCGCAGACCCAGCTGCTCCTGCGCTGCCACGAGGGGCCGGTTACGGGTCTCTCCCTGCATCCCACTGGCGACTACTTGCTCTCCACGTCGTCGGACAAGCACTGGGCCTTCTCGGACATACGCACGGGTCGCCTGCTCACCAAGGTTATTGACACGGCCGAGGTGGGTCTGACGACAGCACAATTCCATCCCGACGGCCTGATCTTTGGCACGGGCACTGTGGACTCGCAGGTCAAGATCTGGGATCTGAAGGAGCAGAGCAACGTGGCCAACTTCCCTGGCCACACTGGCCCCATTTCGGCCATCTCGTTCTCGGAGAACGGTTACTACCTGGCCACCGCCGCCGATGATGCCTGCGTTAAGCTGTGGGATTTGCGAAAGCTGAAGAACTTCAAGACCATCCAGCTGGACGATGGGTATGAGGTGAAGGATCTGTGCTTTGATCAGAGCGGCACCTACCTGGCGATTGCCGGCACCGATGTGAGGTGAGTTGCGGGGGTTTATAAAGTTTATTGTGCTTAGTTTCTTGGGTAAACTGTTGGTTAGACCCTGTTCTTCTTTCGCTGCTCCACCTGCAGCTGATGATGCTTCTTGAAGTGGGCCATCCAGTTGTGGAGGCGATTCTGCTTGACCAAAGCCCGACGCGACATTTCCTTCTCGGCAGCCATGCGGCGACGCACTTGGGCCTCCACACTGCGCAGCTCGTTGGGTTCTATGTGATCCAGCTTGGCCAAGAGGTCCTGTGGTCAGAGATTCTTTTAAAATTTACCAAGAGGAAGCCCTAAAGATTAAGCTTACCAGAACATGGGCTTGAATTTTCTCCACCTTGGCCAGCGTCGTGTCCTGTTCGTCCTCGTACGTGGACTTGGGTGGCGGTGGGGGAGCCTGCATATCCTCCAGAGTGCGCCACTGCTTGGATGATTTCTTGGTCACTGGCTTGGGCGGTGGTTCTGCCACCTGCTTCTTCTGTTCGGGCTGGACTTTGTTTTGAATCTGCTTCAAGATCACGGGAACAATGCTATTCAGCTTGATGTTCAGCTTGCTAAGAGTTATAAATAAGAAGTTTCATTGAAATTACAAAATCCAATATGTTAGAACTCACTCCTTGCAGTAGTTGTGCTCATAGTCATCCAGCAATCCCTTGGCGCGCTCCTGAAGGGCAGCCACACGTCGCTGCAGGAAAGCCGGATCCTTCAAGAACACATTGGCCTTCACCTGTCGCTCGTAGGTCTTCTGGGACTTGTCGTGAAGGATGCCAACAATGTGGTTAAGGATGGCCAGATGTGTGAAGCGCCTGTTGTAGTTGGAGACCTTCAAGCGGTTCCGCTCGTAGCCACGAATCCAGATCTCTGCGTTCAGATGGTTCCTTTTAGCCAGATACGGTCGCACCACCTTCTCCATGTAGGTCTGCACCTGGCGCACCTGCTCCAGTCCCGCCGGATGCCTTTCGGTGATCTCCATGTTTACAATCTCCGGCGGCATTACGAGCCCTTTGCTGTCGCCTTCCTCTGCGGCCTGCTCCTCCTCCACGGTGTCATCAAAGTAACTTATTAGCTTGAGCAAATACTGAAAGCGACCGTAGACCTCCTGCACTTCCATGAGGACTCGCTGGTGTTCCAGCTTCACCTCGTTGAGCTCCTCGGCCACCTTGCTCTCCTTCAGGGCCTTTAGCTTCTCTTGGGCCTCCAGCATCTTCTTGAACTCCTCCGCCTCCATCTTTTTGAGTGAATCCTCCGCAAACTTGTGAAACTCTTCGGCCTTCTCGTACAGGCTGTCCTGAGCCTCCTTCTCTCGCTTGCGGTCCAGGAACAGTTCTTGAGTGGCAAAGTACATGAAGCGGTTGCGCGTGATCTCTCGCAGGAGTAGAATGTCCCTGGAAAGTGGGGAAGTTTGAGAGTTTGCAAAGGCAAAAGCTTCTCCTTAATGTCTTACGTTTTCATGCGAAACTTTCGGGCCAATCGCTGCAGACTGGCATCTTTGATGTAATCGGGATCGATGGTGGTCACCACGCAAGGAGCACGAGGATTGGCAATTTCACCGCGCTAAGAAAGAGGGTTTAATCATGAAAGTAAAGCCTGTACAATTCATTTTCCTACCGCATTGAAGTCTTCAATGGTTAAATTGATGGGCTTCGGTGGCTCCGGCTCCACATGGGTCTTGGGCCTCACGAAATCTGGCAAAGCACAGAAATAATGCTAAATATGGGTTTGATCTTAATTCAAAACATACTTTCATATTCGCGATAAACTTTGCGCTTGAATTTCTTCATTTTTAAATACTTCTTCTCTGCAAATATTGTTTACTCTGTTGCTAGGCCAATATTAATTGTTCCTTCGTTATGTTTTCAGGGTCTACCTGTGCAAGCAGTGGCAGGATTTGAAGGTATTCAACGACCACACAGCCCTGGCAACGGGCGTTCGTTTCGGCAAGCACGCGCAATATCTCGCCTCCACCAGCATGGACCGCACCCTGAAGCTATATGCCATCGAATAGGCGCTTGCAGATGAGTCCACACACACTTAGTATATAAGTCAACAATCTAATTTTCTATACCCCATACATTTTTGTCTTAATTATTGTGAACAAATCTTGCAAAATAATAAACACCTGACCTTCGCTATCCTTAAAGCTACTCAAATATTAAGTTCACCCAAAGAAAAGTGAAGCATTTTTACTCTGACAAAGTTTAGGTTTTAGGTAATGTATTAAGTGAATTTCTCACATTGAAAACCAATTCCTATAAAGATTTTTAAGAGCTAATTTTGTAAAAAGATCCGAGTAGACACTTTGAGAAAGTTTAGATCATTTAAATTTATGTTTTTTTTACAATGTTAGACACATATTTAATTCATTATTAATGCATACACTTATAAACATATTCAGTTCGCCATCTGATATCTTCGAAGCTTTATCTTTATGAGGCCGAGATCTGCTTCAGCGGCCGCTCCAAATACGAGGCCAGCGACATGGCCTTTTGCTTGAGCAGGCCCAGGCCCACAGTCTGCTTGGCATACAGGCACAGCAGCACACTGGCCACCTGTAACGAAAAAGAGTAATTATTAAATTCCCTGGAAGCCAAGACCACTCACCTGTGTGATGGCCACATGCCCGTTCTCGCAATCAATCAGCACAAAGGTGAGGCGATCTTCGCGGAAGGCATTCCTGCCGTGCTTTTCGTAAGCCGCCCAAATGTTGCTGGCTATGGCGGCCGTAATCCTGGCATCCTTGTCGCCGTATCCGGAGTATGCCAAGAGTGCGCCCTCCTGGCTGAGCAGGCTGCGGAAAACTCTTAGTTCTAGGAATATAACAGGAAAGTAGTATAGCTTACAGTGTGTTCTCCACGCCGCCGGTGTTGGCCTGGCTAAGGACCTGCGTCAAAGCTTTGGGTTTTAGCATTTTTGATGTGTTTTTTTATTTATGGATAGTTGAAGAAAGGAAAACAACAAAACAACTACGCATTCACACTGCACTTCGAATGGCACAGCTGATAAGGTGAACGCGTGGCAGGGTGAATGGCACTTTGAAGGCGGCAAATGTTAAGTCATTTAAAATGATAAGTTGCATGTGGTTACTTTGGTTTAAATTAGAATTACTTGTTTAACTTAAAGTTAAGTATTAAATTTTAAAATCAGGACATTGCACAATCAAATTTATATTTAGATAAACATTATTTTTTATAAATACCACAGCAATTTACATAAAAATTCGAGCCCGAGTACGAGACGAATATGTCCTAAGGAATTTTAATCCGAACCCGAGGACTGTTTGGATTTAACAGATATATAGAAATTTTAGAACTTGATCATGCAAAAATGTATTTTCCACGAGAACGAGGCTTAAAAGCTCAGATATTGTATTTAAACTTTGTTAATTTCACTTCACTTTTCACTTTTCCTTTTTTGCTAATTCGAACTGAGCGGAATTGAGCGAACAGCTAATACCTTTTGAATTGAAGACTTAAGCCCGAACGATGTTGGACCTGTCTATCACAGACTTGGTATGTTTCTTTGGTGTTTTGGTGTGCGTACCTGAATTTGACATTTGGTTTATATAGTAGGATTCCATTTCTGAGCTGTCAGAGATTACTTTAGTCAGCAAGCTCCATTTAATCACTTAGTGACAGCTCCAGTTATAGCGAAAGTTCCTCTTTTTCCAAAACAGCTCCAGTTCTAGAGCAACCTCCATATCCTCACAATCAACCAGTTTCATCTGAGAATGGATGAATCGCAGGGCCAGTCGAATGCTTTAGAAGGTGAATCGCCCAACCAGTTGAATCGATTGTGAGGATATAGAGGTTTCTCTGGAACTGGAGCTGCCAGAAAAAGAGGAACTTTTGCTGAAACTGGAGCTGTCACTAAGTGATGAAATGAAGCCCAACCAGTCGAATGCATCAGGAGCTGAAGCAACATCGCCCTCGAATGTTAGATTTGTGTCCGTTGAAGTGGCCCGGCTGCTGGCCGGTATAGATTCCCGTAAGTCGTAAGATCGCAAGAGTTTAGCTCGGAAAGTAAACAAATTCTTATTTCAGTCAATCATTGTTGCGAGGATATGGCTGCCCAGATTGCCAACGACCCACTACCTCTACGCCGACAATAGTGATGTAAAAAGTGATGACGTGATGTAATAGACTTGTCCAAATTGAAGTTTGTAGCACCGGCTCGACCGCCCACCAATCGTGCTCCAGAGGCGGTGATCGATTTGTGCACCCCTGACAGATCTCAATTCTCAATCAACTTCAGATGCTGCCATTATAGAAGTCGACGACGACCCGTCGCCTCCAAAGCGCGTGTGTCCCAAACTTGACCAGTCCCAGAAGGAGGACACCTACAAGTGCCCGGTGTGTCTGGACAGCGTTCGCAAGCGTGAATTTAGTCGTATTTACTTGTGAGGCTAGATCCAAGAGCTGTGTCTGTGCGTGAGAGCTCTTCGAGCTCCGTAAAGCTATGTAATAAATCCACTTAATTAAAATATAAAATACCTTTGCATTAATTTATATAAAAGACGGCAATGAAGTTCCGATCTCGTGATTTCCAAGTGAATATTTTTAAGTTTTCTTTATAAACCTTTCCACCAAATAAACCAGGACAAATATAATGACAATGTTAAAAAGGAGAAATGTTTTAAAGCATTTTTTTTAAGTAATAATAATAATAAGTAATAAGTATAAGTATAATAAGTAATAAGTAATAATAAATATAAAAAAAGATGCTGATTTTGTAAACTATATTTTGTTGATATTTACAAAGCTTTTAGAAAGTAGCCCCCATTTTATACTACTTCTATATGAGATTAACCGAAATGTCCATGAACTATAAGTTTTCTAGATTTTCTTTTCTTTTGAATGACTCAAAACTACCTTCATATCTCAAGATATGTAAATATAACCTATACCATTTAATATCAGAAATGTACTTTTAATTTATTTATTGCTGCCGCAACATTTGCTAAAATGGCAATAAAATTATCTGTGCTTCAACCATAACTTCCGGCTCATCGAGAATTTTGTAGGCGTACGCGGTGACGTCATTGCTGAAAACCAGGTCACGGAGCCATCTACTACGCAGCAAAAACTGCAATCTGCCCCCTCCCTCACTTCCATGTCGCGCCGCCGTGATGCATCAACGCGCTCCGCAGGGTCAGAGCAACAGTCTTTACCGGATTTCAACCACCGGATTCGAGAACGCTTCATTGCCCCGAATACCTGTACTTTGGCCTTTGGTGCTGGGCTACGACGCAGTTAGCCGAAAATCGTGGCTACTGCCAGGGTGCATTTGGGACTGCAAATTGCGCATGACTCAGCACAGAGCCTTTGCCTTTGCTTTTCCCATCCCTTTCCCATCGAGGACTTCCAAGCCATGAAAAACTAGGTCATTGACAACTACGCCGTGTGCCAGGATCCGAATGGTACGAAACAATAGACGAGGGCAATGGCAATGATGGTGTTGCATTAAAAATTTATTTATTAACTTAGATTCAACCAAATGTAGTCTTGGGTAATATTATAATCCGAGCAAACCGACGTTCGCCACGTGGGCTGGCAGTACCGTACGCACTGCATTGGTACATGATGATATCGCAATAATGATGGAGAAGTCTTATGTTAATTAAATATTACTACCGCTAAGTATTATGTACACTTTGACAAAAATACATCGGGGGGGTTGGCGTTGGGGCCCCGCCTCTATATATGACATTGTTTGGTGTAGCCTTCAATATGGGTTCGTAGTTTCGAGGGGTGTTTGGAGCAAGAGAAGGGTTTTACGATATGGCGAGTGAGTTGGGGGACCTTGGGTTGGTTGTGAGATACTGGAGGGTGTTACAGCGGGTGTGGGTTTGGGTTGCTTGGGGGTGTGGGGTGCGCTGGCTGATCTTCAAGTTCAAGTTTAGAATACATACGCATGGCCTGTCTCTGGCTGTTGTTGGTGTTGTTGTTCCGCTAGCTA
>VNJO01003993.1:0-15337 GCA_008042535.1 Drosophila tani | reverse complement strand
TGTTAAATGATAGTTCGTCGATACCGTCAATGACGTACTGCATAAGAGCGTCCATTTCGACATTCCCGCGGGAAGCGATATCTTTCATGCGATAGAAATATTTGCTTTCGTCTAATTGTTTGTGAACTTGTTTAGAGCTCACATTCGATCGAAATTCCACCAGCAATGCATGTTTGAGTTTTATCCACAAGTTTAGTCCAAGCCCGTTGCATACAAATAATTTCGCAATGCCCTTTAGCGACTTTTAAGCAAACACCAATTTCTGAAGATCGTTCCAACACATAAGACTTGCAGTGTCTTCGAACTCGCGTAACCATGTCTCGACAGACAAAATTACGGTGCCATCCAACACAGGAACGGACTCTTCTACGTCGCGGAAACTTAACTCAAAATGAGCTGAGTTTTTCCTCTCCTTGCTCTCTGCTTCAGCGTCTTTTCGATTCTCTCGCGGATTGGCGTTTCCATGCACTTCGTTGCCGATCGGAGTTAAAATTTGAGCACTGTTCAAAACTTGATCCTCTTCCTCATCTGATTCGTCGTCATCTTCACTTTCTTCGTTACCGTCAAACTCTAGTAAGTTTTCACTCTTAAGTTTATTGAATATGTATGAATACATATCCTCAACGTTATGGTTTATGTTTAAAACATTGCAAATGGTCACAAAATCACCTTCGCACAGGTTCGCACTAAAATATTCACATTTGCGTTGAAATTCGTCGCTGTCTTGGGGTATAGAAAAACCAGGTAATTCCCGAAGCCTCTTTCAGTTGTTTCGTTTGCCTCAGGAACTTATTTCGTCGTCGTCGACCGTCTACTTCGGCTTCTCGCAAAACTCTTCTAACTTATTTTGCCGTTCTCTAGTCGTTGCTCGTGGTCCTCTCTCGTCATTGCTGCTCTTCTCTCATTGTTGCTGCTCTTTTCTCAATGTTGCTGCTCGTCTCTCGATCTTTGTCTTATATTCGCGATTATGTTTGGAACTCGCCAAAATCCTCTAGTCTTATATTCGCTACAGCTGCTCTCTTTATTCTCGGTGGGATGGAACGTGTCAACGTCATTGCGGATCTACTGGGTTCCCAGCCACCAGGGCATCGATGGTAACGAGGCCGCGGACGATCTTTCAAAGGTAGGCGTCGGGCTGGCGAATGACAGACTAGAGACGGGCCGACGTGCAAATCAAAAGAATGTGGAGGAACTCGACAACGGCAAGATCTCAAAGATCATGGGTAAGGTACGCAAGGACAAACTAAGCCACTACGCAACTGCAGGAAATGCGATGAATCCGAGGCAATGGAAACCTTGGAGCATCTTATCTGCAAGTGCTCCGCTCTATCACGAGAAAGGATCAGATAACTGATACTGGTATCGCTAGATGATGGATTCAGGAGAATGCCAGGCATACTACTTGCTTTCGCGAAAAACACGTCGAACCTTAAGCACTTCGAAACCTCCTAAACTATCGCCAGGTTCACATTCACCCATCCGAACAACTTATTGGCCATATTGGCCTATGCAGGACCCTGCGAGGGCCGTCCGGGTTAACCTTACCTAACTGTTTCGATTGTAGAGCTTAGAGTTATGTGAGCCCTCCACAAAGGATGCTATGCACTAGTTGGCGAATGTTATTCGATGGACCGTAGTTGTGCATTTTCAGCGTCTTGTTTCACAGCTCAGTTAAGTAAGCGAGTGACTTCCTTAAAACGTTGTTTTGAAGATGGCGATCTGTTGATTTGCTATGCACGTCGCAGACGCCTCTTTTCCAGGGCAAGCTGTTCAATTTGTTGAAGAGTTTTGAATTTGTTTGTATGTAAGTCCATTTCTTGTGGTGTTGAAATAGTGGCTGCTGCAATGAGTACATCTTTAAGAGCATTAGTAGAGCCGTCGATATCCGCTTCGATGCTGACCTGCGGGATAAGTTCAATGTGGAAACTCACATATTTCTTAAACTTAAGCTAGTAAGTTTTGGGCGACGTCAGCCTGTGGGGACGATCGGTAATTTCTGGGCTTTGAAAAAGAGTTATAAGCACTGGCGAATAGTCTGATGAAAGGTCCGCAACTACCGAGGGATTTCGAAGCTCAGTGCCATACCCAAATTATTTGAAAAACTAATAACCTTTCAACTGCAGCACCAATGTTCTTCAATAATGAGCCCTTCTCAGCATGGATTTATGAAGCGTCGATCGACAACAACCAACCTCCTGGAACTAATATCAACTGTACGAGGTGGTTTTAATAACAAAATGCAGTCGGATGTAATCTTAACTCCTTGAACTTGAACTTGAACCTTGAACTCTATTAATCATTCACTACTGCTTAGGAAACTTGAATTGCTAGGATTTCCATATAATTTATTAGATTAGCTTTCCAAATACCTAATTTAACGAACACAGAGAGTTTTATTCAACAACACATTGTCGAATTTTGTTTTGTTACATCAGGTGTTCCCCAAGGCAGTTACCTTGGTCCTGTCCTTTTTGGTCTGTTCATAAACGACCTGCCAAATATTATTAACAATTCTCCCCAATATCAGTTTCATCAAGCTCTAGTGCAGAAACAATTTCTCTTGTTTGCTCTGCGTGGGCTATTCGTGGACCCTCATCATCATCAACTACCTCCGTACGCCACGAGACTTCGTCTCTTAAACATTCCGTCTCTCCTGGATCGGAGAACTTGCCGTGGAGTTCTTTTCCTACATAAACTGATTCAGGGACAGATTGATTCTGCTGCACTGCTAAGCCGAATACAGTTTTGTGTTCCGGCCAGAACGTCACGACAATTCCGGCCGATATTTTTGGATATATTCAGGACAAACTATGATTGCCATCATCCGTTTCGCGTTCTTTGTACACATTATAATGAATTGTATCGTCTTTTGTCTTCAAAGTGCGTTGTATGTATAATTTTGTAATAAATGTAAGATATTAATTAAATATTATTAGATTAAGCCGTATATACTAGCAGATATTTGTTAGTTTCTAATAAATGAAATGAAATGAAATAAAAAATGGCCTTTTGAGCATAATGTTTAATATCTAGGGCTGATAAAGTTTTGAGTTCTGTGCGATTGCGCAGGAAGAAGCCTGCGATATAAATACCGCGGAAAATATATGAGGGTTTTAAAGTCAATCCACTTTTTAAGGCTAATGTCAAGAATATTATTGATAAGATGTGGTCAGTTCAACGAAGATTAAACACATATAATTTATTAGATTGGCTTTCCAAATACTTACTTCAACGAACACAGAGAGTTTTATTCAACAACACATTGTCGAACGTGGTCTTTGTAACATCAGGTGTTCCCCAAGGCAGTCACCTTGGTCTTGTCCTGTTTGGTCTGTTCATAAACGACCTGCCAAATTTTATTCACAATTCACAGGTGCTTATGTAAGCGGATGATGTGAAGCTGTGTTTAAATCTTATGAGCCTTTTGTCGCACTTACGGCTTCAGGAAACTTAAATAACCTTAACACATGGTGTAACGATAACATGTTGTTCCTTAACTATTCTAAATGCAATTTCATGTCATTATATAGTTAAAACCCTTCCCTTACTAATTACTCGTTGGGAACAAGCGTGTTGGAACTTATTTATAAGGTTACCGATCTTGGACTATTATTTTGCCACGACCTCAACTTTGCTAAGCACATTACCATAACAGCAAATAAAGCTAGGGGTGTACTTGCTTTTGTTAAGCGTTGGAATTTGATGACCCCTACGTAACCAAGCATCTTTCTCTTTTCTACTTTCAGGTTCATCAAGCTCTACTAGAGTCAATGCTGAAACAGTTCCTCTTGTTGTTACCACCGTACGCCGCGAGACTGCGACTCTTAAGCATTCCGTCTTTCCTTGATCGGAGAACTTGCCACGGAGATCTTTTCCCGCACAAACTTATTCAGGGACAAATTGATTCTGCTGCACTGCTAAGCCGAATACAGCTTTGTGTTGAAACCAGAACGTCATGACGATTCCGGCCGATATTTTTGGAAATATGCAGGACAAACTTTGATTTCCATCATCCGTTTCGGATTCTTTGTACTCATTATAATGAATTGTTTCGTCTTTGTGTTCCGATTGTCTGACTATTGGACATATCCTAAATGCGTTGTATCTTTAATTTTGTTAAAAATGTAAAATATTAATTGTTTATCGTTAGATTAAGGTATATATTAGCAGATATTTGCTAGTTTCTAATAAATGAAATGAAATGAAAGAGCTATTTTTTGTCACCGCAAAGTCTATTAAGTGTTGCATCTTTCTGGGGTCTGCTGGCCAATATGTGGGGCTACCAGGGGAAACATAGTCCAATTTGTTTCTCAAATTTATGATTGCATTATATAATTCCCTTCCTTTGGGAGTCACGAGGCGCGATCCCCAGTGCGTATGCTTGGCATTATAGTCACCTGCTGCTATGAAACGATCTCCAAGTGAGTTATAAAAATTCATGAATTGTCCTTCAGAAATTGTAAGGCGAGGCTGAGACAGCGGTTATGGAAAGGATACCTGACTGCACTTTTATAGGCGTGGCCTGCAAGTAATTTGTTGCAAACCTTTGGTGAAAGTGGTATTTGATGCGTTCTCTTAGGACTCCGGTATCGCCGTGGGGTTTCCCATCTGGATGATCTGTGCGGTAGAAGGCGTAACCTCTTATTTGGAAGTTGTATTTGCTTGTCAGGTGCGTCTCTCCCAACACCATAACGTTAATATGATTTTTATTCAGGAACTTTGTAATTTTGAGTTTGCGCCGTGAAACGCCATTGGTGTTCCACATGGTTATTAGACATAAAATATTTTGATTGCTAAGCTACTAGCAATTGTATCACCATGTTCTGGTTTTGAACAAGTGTTTACATAGTCGTTTTAATGAAGGACATTAATTCCGTCATACTTTGTTGCATGGTAACATCCATTGTATTTTGTGGCTGTCCTGGGGCTTGCTGGACGTTTTCTAGATTAGAAGTGCATAGGCGTAGGAGAAGCCCTTCTGGATATTCAGCAAAGAAAATGATGATCTTGCGGCCTTAGCAAAAAAATACTTCCGGCGTCGTTTGTGAGTTAGTGTACATGTTTTGTGTATTCTGATGGCGCGTTGCTGTCACTCGTCGCATGCGACTCTTCAACTCTTTGTAGACCACACAACCTTTGTAGTTTGCCGTATAGTTTTCTCCGCAGTTTTCACATTTCTTCTTGTTACCAGGGCAGTTTGCGGAATTGTCGAAGTCTCCGCAATCTACACTAACTGATCGAAGTGTGCAGTTTTGAGATTTGTTTGGGTTCTTATTTTTAATATTTTAAATTTAAAAAAATTTTATCAATTAAAACAAAAATTTTTTTTTGAATTTATTTTGTAAATTTTTTGTGAAAACAACACAGCCATATAACAAAAAAAAGTCTCGGGCTTAGGAGATCTGAGTACCCTATCCTTATGAATTTTGAAAAAAAAATGCCAAATGTACAAAAATGTACAATTTTGTTATTTTCGATCAAAGTTAAAATTTAGTGAAAATATGAACAGTTGGTATATAATTAATTTCCTGGAGAAACAAGAAACAGACAGTAAAATGTTTGTTCAATTATATATTTAATAAGTACATCAATAAATAAAAACAAAAATATTAACAATCAATTTACTAGCTATCTGTAAATTTTACCTGTATCCTTGTCAAATTGCATTTAAATTGTGTGTTTTTTTAAAAAGAAAGATTTGTCAACTTTAAAATGGTATATGTTTCTTTACTTTTGCAGTCTGCAATTGGATCATTTAAAGTCGATACACTTCGGCAAAAATAGAAAAATATCCAAGTTTTTACATTTTTATAACATTTACCGATCGCTTCTATGGCAGCTATATACAGTATAATTCGCTTAACTGCCTCGAGTCGATTGCAGTTGGAGGCAGCTATCTTAAAAAGGCAGCTAACGTAATTTTTATAAACTGTCTAAAATAGAATGAATTTGATCCATTTAAATGAATGTATTAAATGTGTCGTATTGAGTGTGAGTGAGGCGGCAATATGATAGTTGATTAACGTGCACTGAAATAAGTGGATACTTCGTAAAACTTCGGCTCACGACGAGACCACCTTATGTAATTTCATCATGGGGTACGTATTCAAATTACTTGTAAAAATATTTGATCTAAAAGATTAATTTTTATGCAATTGTAATTTCATCATGGGGTACGTATTCAAATTACTTGTAAAAATATTTGATCTAAAAGATTAATTTTTATGCAATTGTTTGACAGTCGTGGAAAGGCCCACTTCACAAATAAAGTGATTACTGACGACACCACAGACTTCTAATTACACAGGTCGACAAAAAAAAAGGAACCCGGCGACAAGACGTTATTGATTCTGAACTATCTTTACCTGTACATTACTAATCCGAAACTTAAAAGTTTCCATCACGTACTCAAAACATCGTGCACTGCTTCCTTTAGCCCTTTTTGAGGCTTAACAACATAGCAAAAATTGATGAACAAAATTAAGTTTGTAAAATGCATTATATCTAATGAACCAGAGGTCCCCTATTGGATGTTCTTATTTAATATTGAAGTAGAAAAAACAGCCTAATATTTTTTTAATAGCTGGGGTACGCTCTGATGGGGTCTGATTTGGGGGTCACTAAGCCTTGAAAAGTGCTAAAGCAAGCATGCACGACACTTTTACACGATACACTTTACTTCGAGTAAACAAATAATCGCTAAAAACAAGAAAGGAAGCTATCTTCGGGAAGCCGAAGTTTGTATATATTTACAGTTTGTAATATGACCTAAGAATTCTTAGGACTACTTAATGTGATATATCTTAAACAAAATGCGTATATGATCTATTTTATTTTTATTTTGTGATCGTGCTTATTTCAGCTATATAATATAGTGTTTCGATCAGGTCAGTTCTGAACTCATAATATCTGTAATTGATAGCTTCTAGGCTGAGATCAGTTTGGCTAGAAACAGACAGGAGGACATGGTTAGATCGATTAAGCTGATTATGCTAACCAAGAATATGTATGCTTCTACAGGTATAACGGGTGTTAGAGTATACTAATAAATGATTAAAGTAGGATCATTAATAAGAAATATTATTCTAGGTAAGGAATATTATCTATTACAGTAAAATAAAAAAATGATTACTAATACACGCATGCCACTAATTTGGATTATTTAGTACAAAGTAGGAAAGTATATCTAACTATTATGTGATAAAGTGCCAATACCATTAACTTTTAGAAGTGCAGAGTGCGTTACAGTTCCAGCGTCATTTCGAACGAGACAGGTGTATGTGCCGCTTTGGGTTCGTGCCACATGTGTGAAGCTAAGAGCGCTAGTAAAATCATCATTCTGACGGACTGTGAGAAGGCTGTCATCTTCAGCACCTTCACGTTTACTTTCATTTAAAACAACATCTTCAATGTTTTCCAGAACACTTAATGGTGGGGAAAAGTATGAATCGGAGCCCATACCAGCAGCTCTACTGGCATTACTAAACACACCTTCAAATTTTGATTGTAGAGGATGTCCGTCTTTTAGCCATATAAATGCCAGCGGGAGATCCCCAGTCCCAATAACGCATTGTATGCTTGTTCGATCGCCGACATTGAGATCACTTGCGAATGAGAATGGTGTAATCTTGGGCGGAACTGTGTAGTCAACATAAAAATTAGATTTGTTCAATATTACAAAAAGTGAAATTTTTAATTACATTAAGAGTGAAGGTTATTATAATATTAAAAGAGAACAAAATAAGTAATTCATTTCTTTATTTATTTCTATTTTTGCTCAACATATACTTAAGAAAAATATGCATACCCCATTACCTAGTACCTAATAACACCTAACCCTATCAAGCACTTGATTGGTTTCGAACGGCCACTTGTAGTGTACTGACTGTATACATCAACGCCCATATATTTCTAAAGCGTTCTTTCACGTTTAAGTGTAAACCATGTAAGGATGCTAATCACGGGCCAGGATATAAACTTCAGTCAGTCCAGGGCCCTCTACAGAAATATTTATATTTGCGAAGACAGGCAGGAAAAGGACGTGCCGGCGGGAAGCGGACTTTATTAGGAGCGAGAGTCGAGGTAGGGCGGGGTCCGTGCACGACAACGTCCGGGCCATTTGCCGTCGGAGGATCGGCCCGTCGTCCGGTACCGATGCCCCACTCCGGCTGGCAACAGCGAGCGCTCCGCTTGCGACCGGTGAGAACGCGCTCCCGTCAACCGGGAGGCGGATCTCTGGCCAGGGGAAGGGGTGCCTGCCCACGACCATACCGCCGGCCCGTCATCCGGGCCGGTCAGCAGACCTGAACAGGCCCAATCCTGGTAGGAGGAGTCGGCCCCGTCAACCGGGTGTCGGCGCCCCAGGTCCAAGAGTCACGGGGAGAGCAGCCGATCCCGTCAACCGGGAATCGGTCGTCCAGCCCCGGAGAAAGAGGGGCTGGGTGAGGGCAGCCGATCCCGTCAGCCGGGAGTCGGTCGTCCGGCCCCGAGGAGGAGTGGAAGGCCACAGAACGAGAGAGATATGTGGCCCCGTCAGCCGGAGCCCACTCCCGCCTTAGTTCTGGTAGCAGGGGCTGAAAAGAACATTTGCTGGGTATTATCTTCACTTATTTCTGATTTTATTTTAATACAAGTCCAATCCTAGTTCTAGTTGTCCCTAAGCTATTCCCTACGTCCTACGCACCGCTGGCCTCACACTGTTGGGAGTGGCCCTTGGCCGGCTCACCCGTATTACTCCTCGGCGTGGGTCTCCATGTCTCCCACGCGCACAAAAGTGGTTTCGCCGTCGGGTGTTCTCCTCGTAGTGTCCAGCTTCTGTTATCCGCGCACGTCTGCTCCTTTTCGAAGTTTTCAAAAGACTCCCCGATCGGCGAGCAGAGGAGTCTGCTCGAAGCTCTCCTCTGCCGCCGATCACTGCAGCGGCCGTTCTCGCCGCTTCGGCGCGAAGTATCGCCGTCCTCTTCTGGCACGTGTCCTTCTGCCGTTCGCCGGGCTTGGCCGGCGTCGGCGTGTTTGCCGATCGTTGTTTTGTTCTGTTCTCTGCTGCTTCTAGTTGGCTTCGTCTGTGTGTTGGTCGGCTCTGCCGACGTGTCGCTAGCTCTGCCGGTGTGGTTGGCTCTGCCGCTGGCTCTGCCGGTTGGGTCGAAACGTTGCGGGCGTCGTGTTGCTGTGGTGATGTTGCGGCCGCTGATCAGGCAGCGGGCCATGTACCTCTCTATGAACCCAAACGGGCGTTAACCTAAGCTCCTAACTAATATTTACAAATGCCTAGGTCTTTCGATAGTCGCTTAGCTTAACTTAGTCCTAACTTATGAGCTACTCTTAATTATATACAAATATTTACATGCCGCGGTTGGGCTTGGTGAGGGATACCTCACAATCATTTCGGTCTAGATCATCATTTTCCAGGTTTCAGAGTAACCCCATTTGCTCTCGATGTTATAAAAAAAAACCCCTAGAGTTTACCCTTAATACGCGTTGTCTAAAAATTTTGCTCCAAGTAGTATAACGAACTTAGTATTGATTTCATACTTAAAAATAAAATACTGAGAAATATAGCTTTTATATCAAGAGTTTAAATTGTATATTTTCGGGTATATTTTTTATACGAACCCGTTAGAGATTTTTTTTAAGTCTTGGTAAATTTAAAAACTGAAATGGCATCCTCATATGGCTATTTACGACGCTGTCTAGTGTGATGCCGAATGGCGAAAGTGGTAGGACGCCCGCCTGCCATTCATTAGGTTGAGAGTTCGACCCCTGAGTAGGGAAAATGTTTCAGTTTATGTTTTCTTGTGTTTATTAGTCATTATAAGACTTTTTTTTATATAGTAGATTATATTCATAGGCGATCTGAATACTGTATATAATCTACTATATAAAAATAAGTCGAGTTTTCTTCCTGACGCTATAACTCCAGAACGCATGAACTGATTTCCACGGGATTACATTCGTTGGAAAGGTCTCGGGCGCCTTAAGGTTTATAGCAAAGAAAATTCAGGAACAATTTCAACAGAAAAGCGGGAAAATCTTTTTTTGCATACAGCGCCATCTCTGATACATATCGTGATAAAGAGTTTGACAGCTACTCATTGTTCTCTGCTCAGTTAATTTCATGTGACAACCCGATATTGTATTCTTTGTGAAATTGTAAAAAAATAATTTTTTTAAATAAGTTATTCGTTTTCTAATATTTCAATTGGAGACCATCAAATCAATAACGTGTGTTGTGCAAATTTTTATTCAATTTCAACAGCAGGCATTTGTTTTTAAGGTGGTAAGTTGAACTGTGTAAATTATGCGGATCGTGCATTTGAGGTTAAATTCACCACTTAGTCCATAGTCCAAAATGCCTAGAGGACGACGTGTGAGCATCGGCCGCCGCACAAGACATGCAAGCCAGCAACAAGTGTATTCACATAACTTAAGCAAAGAAAGACGAAGAAGAAGAACACGACGATCATTGGCGTCATATAATCGCTTGGCATTCCAATATGATCCTACTGCGAACTATAACGATATATGCCGATATTGCAATGCGTTAAAGTTCAAAAGAGAAACGGCTGAATTAAGCTGCGCAAGTGGAAAAGTCAAACTGGATTCATTACTTACACCACCTGAGCCACTGAAACCATTGTTCGATGGAAGTGATCCCGATTCCAGCCATTTTCTTCAAGACATCCTTGAATACAAAAACTGCTTTCGCATGACTTCCTTTGGAGCTAATATCATTCGAGAAGGCGGCTTCATGTCGACTTGCAAGGTAAAAGATACAACACACATAACCAATCACTCACACCAACACATTGAATTGCAACACATAACAACTACATATACACCACAAACTGCACCCAAACTAAACCATCACACGATCAAAAGTTACACCGTATTCTTCAACAAATGATTGTTTGCAATTACAGATACAGGGACATATATATCATTTGCATGGTTCAATGGTGCCAACACCAATTTCTGCAAATATATTTCATTTCGTCGATGGTGGATCAGCTGAATGTGCGATGCAATGTACAGGGAACACAACAGTTAAAGATACGATTTATTGAAGAGTTGCAAGCATTTTTTCACGCTAATAATGCTGTGGTTAATATGTTCAAAACAGCATTGGAACGAATGCCATCGGATACGCATACATTTTTCATAAGAGCGGATTGTACCTCAACAGGTAAACATGTGCGAAGATTTAATGCACCCACCGTTAATGATGTTGCTGCAATTATTGTTGGCGATCCAACTAAATCGTGCATCGTGTAAACGAGACACATCGTTTGTAGGATGCGTTACAAAATCCAATCATTAATTGGCAAGGGCAAGACGGATACGACATCACGTTGAAGATGGTCGATCCAAAAACAAATACAATATTTACACACTAATTATTGCTATTATTGGTTTCCATTAAAAATTCATATCAAGGAATAGAAATCTAAGCTCAATGAATTACTATGCCTATCGTATGATGATTCGTACACATGAGGAGAATGTCATTCTGAAGTACCGTCGGCAATTCTAGCAATTCGACATGTTTGTCGACATGTATGTCAAAGTCGAGACCGAAAGTTTAGCGTTCATCCGATTCAATCAGGCAAAGCTTCGATCTGAGGACTATATACACTTGCGTGATGCTATTCATTCAGATGGTGATGTTCATAATATTGGACGTCTGACGATTCTCCCATCATTTAATATCGGAAGCCCACGCCACATGCACGAAAACGCTTAAGGCGAAGTGGACGGAAATTGAACGTGAGTTGGAACCGGTCCAAAAACCGCAAGATCGCCATGACATAATCGTCAGAGTATTTCAGCAAAAACTCAAGGTTATGATGGATGAGCTTACTAAGTATCGAATTTTTGGTGACACACGTTGTAATATGTACTCGGTGGAATGACAGAAGCGTGGACTACCGCATGCTCATATCCTAATTTAGTTGCTGAACAAATTACATTCAAATGAAGTGGATGACATCATATCAGCTGAAATGCCTGATCCAGTCACTGATCCCCATCTACACGACATTGTGACGACACAGATGGTGCATGGACCGTGCGGTGCATTAAATCCATTATCGCTTTGCATGGCTGATGGAAAGTGTACAAAACGATATCCGCGACCGTTAGTTGCTGAAACACTCACAGGGAACGATGGATATCCAGTTTATCGTCAGCGTTCAAAAGAAGATAATGGTCGAACTATCAAAGTTAAAGTTCAAAATCAAGAGATTGAAATCGGAAATGAATTCATTGTACCATTGTACCCGCTGCTATCACGAATTTTCGAAACACATTCAAACGTTGAGAGTTGTCTTTCGGCCAAATCAATGAAATATTTGTGCAAGTACGTCACAAAAGGCAGCGACAAGCCTGTGTTTGGTATTGCGTCGGAAAATGCGAATGACGAAATCAGCAATTTCCAAATGAGCAGATACGTCAGTACTAATGAAGCACTGTGGCGATTATTGTCATTTCAAATTCATGAAAGATATCCCACAGTTGTACTTTTAGCAGTGCATTTAGAAATTGGCCAAAGCTGAGAGACCTTCATCGACAACATTGACTAGCTTATTTGCAATGTGTGAAGCAGATCCATTCGCAGCGACGCTGATGTAAGTTAAAATGACCAAGTATTACACTTGTAATCAATCAACAAAGAAATTCCAACGTCGCAAACAAGAAACCCCAGTTCCAGATTGGCCACAGGTGTTTTCCACTGATGCACTAGGTCGCATGTATACTGTTCATCCTAGAAATTATGAATGTTTTTATTTGCGACTGCTGTTGTTAACTGTACGTGGACCAAAATCATTTGCGCATCTGAAAACTGTGAATAGCCACCAATGCCAAAGCAAGTCAACTATTGGGTTTGCTGGAGAACGATTCTCATTGGGATTTAACACTTGCGGATTCAGTTGTTTCATCAAATGCGTACCAAATTCGAACCCTGTTTGCAATTATCATCACCACATGTTTTCCTTCACAACCAATTCAGTTATGGAACAAATACAAAAACGACATATGTGAAGATATCTTGCATCGCTTGCGCATTCAAACGAATAATCATGACATCCAAATAACCGATGAAATCTACAATTTTAATTGAAAATCAATGCTTGACTATTGCAAACAAGCTACTGATTGCAGTAGGAATGATTGCGCCAAATCGATCGATGCACGATGCATTCAACCAAGAATTAAATCGAGTGCTGCAATACAATGTTGATACATTGCAGGAATTCGTTCGAAATAATATGCCGTTGCTGAATAAACAGCAAAAGCAAGTATTCGGAACATTAAGGCAAGCGGTGATCAATAATACTGGTGGTCTATTCTTCCTGGACACACTTGGGGGAACTGGGAAAACATTTGTCATTTCATTGATTTTGGCCACTATTCGATTAAGATGTGACATAGCTTTGGCGTTAGCATCATCTGGACTTGCGGCGACTCTTCTAGATGGCGGTCGTACTGCACATTCTGCGCTTAAGTTGCCACTCAATTTAGGCACAATTGATACTCCAACATGCAACATTTCCCGATCCAGTGGAATGGGAAAATTGTTGATGCATGCAAGCTCATTGTTTGGGATGAGTGCACAATGGCACATAATAAATCACTTGAAGCACTGAAGAATCTTCGGCGAAATAAAAACATCTTTGGGGGCTTGATGATATTATTGGCAGGCGATTTCATGCAGACGTTGCCAGTAATTCCCCGTGGAACGCCTGCAGATGAATTGAATGCTTGCCTGAAGGTATCACCATTATGGAATAACGTAAAAACATTATCGCTAACCATTAATATGAGAGTTCAACTTTAAAATAAACAAAGTGCTGCACAATTTTCCAAACAATTGTTAGCTGTTGGAAATGAAAAAGTCCCTGTTGATGCGACATCTAGATTAATTACTCTTACCAACGACTTGTGCCGATTTGTAGACTCTCAATTGAAAATGTTTTCCCAAACATTAGTGAGAATTATCAGAATTATGCTTGGCTAAGTCAACGAGCAATTCTTGCCGTAAAGAATAATGATTGCAACGCACTGAATTTCACCATTCAATCAAAAATTGCTGGCGATTTAGTGACATACAAATCCGTTGATTCCATAACAAATCCCGATGATGTAGTAAATTATCCAACGGAGTTTTTAAACTCTCTGGAGTTATCAGGATTTGCCCCACATAACTTGCAACTCAAAGTTGGTACAGTTATTATGATATTGCTTAATTTGAATCCACCGCGACTTTGCAACGTTACTCGACTTTCGGTAAAAAGACTTATGCCGACGCAGGTGAAAATGTATGTATGCCTCGAATACCAATGATTCCGACTGATCTTCCGTTTGACTTCAAACGATTGCAATTTTCAGTTTGCCTTGCGTTTGCTATGATAATTAGCAAGGCAAATCGCTTAGAGTTTGCGGGATAAATTTAGAAAACCATTATTTTTCACATGGGCAGTTATACTTTCGTGTTCACGAGTTGGGAAACCATCCTCTTTGTTGTGTTAACGTCAGACCAAAAAACAAAAATGTGGATTACCAAAGAGCATTTCAATGAAACGAATAATTTGCGGACACGTATAACGCTTCGATTCTATGTACTTTGGATTCACTTTAATTTACTTAGAGAAGTTAAACTAAATAACACTTAATTTTTTTTAACGGAATTAATTCATTACTGTTGTGAAGTGAAATAAAATTTTTCCTTTTCAAATATAAAAAAAAAAAAGGGGTGTGTCCAGCCTACGCACGACAAAAGTGAAACTTCTAGTATTCCTCTCTCTCTTATCATTTCATTATCTCTTATTTTCTGTCTTAGGTTAGTTTGAAGATTAGAGGTTAAATAATTCAAGGACGAAGCATGGATTTTTGTATCTAATATTTTCTTATTGATGAATGACGACCGATTAATGTATAGTTCCAAAAATGTTCAATTTATTTACAAGTATACAATATTACATAATTAACAATTTCAATTTATTTTATAATGTTTTCCTAACGCTACAAGTTGATAACTTATAATTAGTGCGATAGTCACATAACACAAATTAACATAGATACACGTTTGAATTACAATTTTAAATCATAAGATTGAATAAAAAGTTACGCTTAAAAACTAAAGGTTAATAAAAAAGGTCGCTTTGTTGTTTTTTTTTTTATGTTTTAAGTTAAGTTGATATTTTGCAGGTGTATTGTAAGTTTTGTCTTAAACTGCGTGGCGCTACTAATATTTTTTAGAGAACTTGGAAGTTGATTCCATAGCCTAATTGCGTGTACAAAAAACTGTCTTTCTGAAAGCAGAGATCTGTGTCTTATTTGA
>VNJO01003989.1:0-55530 GCA_008042535.1 Drosophila tani | reverse complement strand
TATAAATTAAATTAAATAATTTTTTGAAATATTATATTTTAAATGGATTCTTTAGATAATAAATTTAATATATATATATATGTGCATTAATTAAGTGGAGAAAATTTAATAACATTTTATCAATAATTCACTATGTATGTATATGCCTATCCCAATATTATATTTTAATGGATTTATTTATTTATATGGATTTGTTAAATAATAATTTCAATATATATATATATGCATTAATTAATTGTATTAGTATATTAGTATATATTAGTAAGTTAGAATATTAGTAAATTAGTATATATATTAACTTATTATTAATGTTAGAAATCTCTAAAATAAATATATATTTTCTACCTATTATTTTTCTGTGAGTAATATTTTCGGTACCCTTGAGAAACTGGTTTCAGTTACCTTTGCAAGGACTCTTTTTTTATTACCTTTTACTTGAGCAGGTGAGAGTAACAGGTCAAAGGATGCTGTTTTTTGTGTGTTCAGTTTATTGTTGTTGTGATTTTTCTGTAACGGCTGCATGTACAGTCGATTCCGTATATATAGGCTACTATAGAATTATATAGTTAAAGTATTATATAGTTATTTATAGGAAGGAATCTCAGAAAGTTTACACCTATTATATGTTATTATATCCCTATTCTTTAGCAGTATACTTAGAGAATGTCATTCAAAATTCAGTTTCCCAAACCTAATTCTGAACTGATTTTAATTTTAATAGTAGTTTTATAGATAATAACAGTATCTGTTGGCAAAGTACATCCTGCAATCTTAAAGGTATCCTCTTAGTTGAGTGTTTGCAAAAACACGAGATCTTCACATTTATATGTACGTAATCGCAATCTACTGTGGGTAAACACAGCTGCAAATATATTTCCTTTTGACCTCGAATTTAAATGGTCCGCCCTGGTCGCTCTGCTGGCTGTTCGCCGCTCTATCGGGTTGCTCGTTCGCCGAATTGCGAAAAAACAGAGCGGATTAAAGGTGCACATGAGCACAGCCGTAGGAAATATGCTGCAAACATCCGCCTGCTGCAACTGCATCTGAAAACACATACTCACTCATGGCACACAGAAAACCTCTTCCGAAGCTGTAGCACACTAAAAACAATCACCTATAAATTTGTCATCAATTAAAAAAGTAAAATGCTCCAAAGCGAAGTTATTTAAATACCTCATCGAATTCTACAGAAATTAATAGGAATAAGAAACACAAACACGAAAGCTTTTGGATATAATTGAAAACTAATTCAATATCAAAGATGATTTTTTATCGACATATTTTTCTGTTGTATATAAAAAAAGTTAATATTCTTAGCTCATGTAAATCGATGGTATTGATTTCATAGATATATGGCAGGATTTTATTATGGAGGGTTCCCAAAATCCAAAAAACTTTTGTTTGAGTGCAGGCGAACAAGGGGCAGCGGAACAGCAGCGGGACAGGAGCAGGAGCAGGCACAGGGGCTGTGGTAGAGCCGGATCAGGGAGCAGAGAGCTGAGCTGCGACGAGCGCGGCGCACTCGCTCATCTTCCCCGCGGCTATTGGCGTCGTGCAACATTGCAGGAGCCTTTTTCCTGTGCCCTGTGCCTGTGGAAGACCTGGCGAATAAGCGAGCAGGCATGGCCATGAGCCGTGAGCCATGGCCATGTCTCTGATGATTCGTGTATCGCAGCCGCCGCCGCAGCGTTTGGCTTCTCCCGAAATTTGAATCTGCCTGCATCTGAGGACTTAACGAATATGAACGAAAGGGCCCGCGGCCTTTTCAAAATATTACCACACTGGAGTATGGCTACGTACTACGTACATGCGTTCGGGTGAATGCGGAAAATTATGGCGGAGTAGTTGCAGATACAAACACTCAATCACAAGGGCTCCATTTGCATACGCCGGCCTCTCCGCTTGTACCTTAATAAAAAAGCCATAAGGCCTAAGCAGACCTATTAACCATAACCCCTAGGATCCGAGACTGAGTCTGCTGGCTGTAGTCCCAAAGCAGATATTTGTTACGCTCAGAGCGATTATTTCTTTTAAATAGTTTTGCGGTCTATCCACTGTTAATTAGAGGTTTTTCTAGACAACTAACTTATTCCACTAGATTCCCTACGTAACGAACAGATGTAATGCCCAATATCCTGATCATTCGAAATCCTACTTTGCTATTTGCTTGTAAGTCTCAATCTTTAAGTTTCAGCAAATTTAAATATGTTTAGTTCAAGCAAAGCAAGATTGTAATGGGTATGTAATGGTTTCACTTTCTACAAAACATGTCAAGATGACTTGAATACAGTACATAATACAGACATATTTTTAAAACTATTTTATTCAGTGGAAGTATACTGACAACATAAATGTTATTAAAGCTATATTATATAGTGAAGTATACTGACAAAAAAAAGTCAGTAAGTCTCCGTCGTACTGACCATACTTTTCATCTAGTCAACAATTTTCTTGACCTTACAGCCTTAGTCAGTGGATCGACTTTAAAACCTTAATTTATTTTCAAATAATTGTGTGCACCCGTGAATCATCTTAATTGTTACAGAAACTTCTTCTTGCTCAATCGCAAAGAACACACAGATATAAAACCTTATAATCAAGAAGGCAATTTTTTATTAACGCTATTCGGCTATGGAACATTCTACCCCATGCTCTTTAGAATGAATGAAAGAATGAAAGAATTTTTTCAAGCTTAAAGATAGTTGAAACTTATTTTATCTTATATTAATGCAAATTATTTTATGTATTTTTGATTTTTTCTCAATCTAAACTTGATTTTGTTAATATTTAAGTAATATTTAAATTATTTATTTATTTTTTCTTAAAATTTTTCCCAAATTGTTGTGACTAACGCAATATATAAGAGTTTTTACTTGTAGCGTTAGAATATAAATAAATGAAAATGAAATGAAAATTAAATTCATAAAATAAATAAAATTAGTGGATTTTCTTCTTATTTAAAGACATTTTAATCGAATTTAAAAATCATCTACGTTAATTGCTTTGTGAACTCAGAAACTCCAGTTCTTCTCGGACAGCTGATTAATTTCCCCGCTACATCAGGTGCAAAGCTAGTATACCTTTATAGTCCTAGAATATCGGATACATACATATATTATTATTTTTTGTATGCCCTTGATACAGAAACCCTTATAAAAGAATGTGCAAATGCACTGTTGTAACCTAAGCTGCATTATTTTTGGTCAGCACATCAGTTGGTTACATTTTTGGAAAATCACTGCTCCTGCGCTGATTGTGATTTGCATGTGGAATGCACTTGTCTGAGGCCGCGAACGCGGACTGAAGAGACCGAGGAACAGAGGCCCGATAAAGCAGTCGCCACAGATTGGCAGGCCTGGTCCAGTCTCTGCCATGAAGACAACAGTCGGGCCAACTGTCTAACCAACAGTCGGGGCAGTAGTCATGCAAGTCCTGCGGCATTCACGAGTTTCTCCCGAGGCGATCGCATTTAAGACGCATCTTAAAAGAGGTGCTCGGGCCGGGTACCAAGCTCCAGCACCAGCACCAGCTTGCAGCTTGCTTGCTCTTAAGGTACCACTTGGCTCCACGTAGTTCCCCAGTCTTTGGAGCCAGCTTATGACTGGCTCAAAGAAAGCTGCCATTTTCGGGAGTGCACGTGTATGGGTGGGGATGTGGATGTGGTGCAGTGTAGGTGTGGTGTCGGTAGTTGGTAGTTGGAAGTTGGTAGTTGGTAGTTGCACAGAGGTGTACTTGGGCGCTTTTACCATGGGCACACGGACCACTGTGCATCACGATTTATGGCAATGCTGCGGGGAGGATTGGAAATTAATTGGTAATGCGAGCAGTGCATCAGTATCAGTATCGGTATCGGCATTCGGTTCCGAATCGCAGCAAAAAATGGCGGACCGATCATCGGTCGATCGATCTCTTGTCGTGGCCGCAATCAGAAATCGTGCCGCCGCAATGAAATCGCAGAATGGAGGTGGGTCGTCGAATTCCACCGCCGCAATTGGATAATGCACCTGATCACTGCTTCCACCACACGAAATTCACGGCTCCTACGAGGTAGCATCGTGAGCTGCCGTTTTTATATAATGTGTATGTGTAGTCGGCGGGATCACGGACTCATATCTTTATTTTGGCCTCGTATAAATTCGTACCTTATAACTGCGAGCTTGATACAATTTTGTCCTACTAAAATTCGTTATCCTTTCTAAAGCGAAACTTTTCCCCTGGCAACAAAGGGTAGGAGCTCAAGTCCATTTGAGTCAATTAGAAAGCTAATAGCGTAATTTAATTGGGGGATGCAAACATTCAAAGCTCCGACTCAGCGCAAAAGCAAGTGATTCAATTTTCTACAGCTGCTAAGCCCTAACGCGTTTATTCCCTAGATTAATTGTGTATCCTTAAACAAAACAAAGAAAGAGACAACTGGAATTGTACTAAATGAAATATGTATACAGGGCTTAGAAATACGTATAGAAGGTTTAGTATAATAATAAGGGCTAGCTAGGATTAAATTTCAAAGGTCACTACAAAAATTATTCAGATTCTGAAGTGAAAATACTAATCAGATTTTTCTGTGGAAAAATTGTTTCTATAAATCTAATAAAATCCTGAACATGTTGGCCCTTTTAAAAAAAGCATCTGGTTTTAATTTTTCTGTTTAAATGAACAGTTTCAATTAATTTTTTTGTAGGGCTTTGTATTTGCTCCTTCAGTAGAGCAGAGTAAAATAATTTGAACCAGAAGTTTGCAAATCATTGGAGGAGGCACCTTATATTTATGTGTTTTTTAAAAAAGCATTACCATACTAAAGTCTATATGTAAGCTTCTACGAATTTAAAGAAGCTTGCTTCTGAATTGTAAAAGGGTAGATTTTTGTAAGCTCAGAAAACCATTTGAGTGCTCATCTGCAATTATCTTTAAATACAGTAAAGACATACTAATTTCCTCCGATTGCTCCTAAGGGCTATGGTATTCCTCTATTTTTGCCAAACCTACGACATTGTTGCTGTTTCTTTTAAAAGATAGTACAAATTTAATAATTAAAACTCGACTCTATTAATACACAGTAACTAGGGAAAACGAAGGCTTAAAAATGATACAACAAATTTTGTTCATACAGCTTTTTCATCTTTCTACAAATGGTTTCGTTATATGTATTATGTATGTTACATAAACCCCCGCATTGGTTTGATGTTTAAGAAAAACGAAAATCTGTTATTTTCAGTTTGTTTTGATTATTGTGCATTGAGAAACACGTTCCTAAATAGGGGGAACGGGAACTGTATGAGAAATATGTAAATTTCTCAAAACCCCGAACTTTGACAAGTACTGGGAGGGTTGAGAGGAGGGAGGATGGACATACATAGCCATATCCCCCAGCACATGGAAGTGCTGCAGAGCAGAAAGAACCCGGAGCACGTACCACTGGCAATCTGGCAATGGATTTAGATGTGGCTGTGGCTGCGAATGCCCAATGCCCGGGTTTTCCCAGTAGCAACGAAGCCACCCTCGGGGCACGTCGCCAACCCCCGTTTGCAACCCCTATCTGCGAGTATCTGTATCTGAGCGTGTGCCTGTATATGTATCTGAGCCTGTATCTATGGTCACAGCCGTATCTTTCGTTGTATCTGTATCTTTGGATGTATGTGCAGAAGCTGCGCTGCCGCAGCCTGGGGTTCGGCCCATTGTCTAGTAGTCCGCTGGCGGGGCGTGGCTTCCGAAATATAAATGGCTGTGCGCCGCGACTCTCTTTGCGCGCGAACCTCTCTCTTTGGCATCCTCTCTTCGATGCCCGAGAGCCAAAAACCTGCTTGCACCGAGTATCTGTGTGCGGGCCTCACACATACAGCGGGCCGGCGAACGGGCATAGGCTTTGGGCACTTTTCCTATGTATTTCGCAGATGTGTGCGTGAAAAACAGCAGCAGCAGCAGCAGAGTCAGCAGCAGCATCAGCAGCAGCAGCACCATCGCACATCCCCCGAAGGTTTTTGCGTCCAACCAGAAAATCCAACTTCAGTCGAGAACTACGTCTGGTGGCTGCGCAAAGGCGGAATTTCGATTGCGGGTCCCTCACTTAATTAACCGAACCGAAATCAAACCGAGACCGCACCGAAACCGTACCGAGAGCCGTTCCAAACCGATCCGCACCATCGATAACCATCGGGAATTTTAATTTGCATATTAATTTGAATAACAATAACAATCTCAATTAATTCGCATATATTAATCGTAGTGTTTAGTGTACATAGCGACGGATACGTAACTCTAAATCAAACACCCATAGTTGCCTTAACCAGTGCCAAAAATAAATCGATTTTCAATAAGAATACTTAGTGATCCGTACCTGTTTCGCATCTCAAAAGCAAACCTATGCTTTCTACCTAATAGATATTGTCACACTTAATCTAAATCAAAATGCACATTCTACACCGCACCAACGACCATCAGTTCGAGGATCAGAAGTTCATGATGGTAAGAATCGTAACTTTAATCGCTACGCTGCTTTTTGATTTGTGTGAGCGGATTTTTTGACGGACTCTACAAAGTGCTCTATGGAAATTATCTGTCAGCCGAAATCTGCAAATTAACTGTGGGCAAAGTTGCAGCCACTCAAAAACAGATATTGAACCATCGAGCGCCCATGGGGCAACGCCGCTTGATTGACACTGAAATTTCTTTGGGCACTTTCGGGCACGCAAGCACTTTTGGCCAATTACCTGGCAATCTGGAACGTGATTCACACACAAACTGATTACCATTCTTAAGCATTCTAGCAAAAGAATCAATGACCAATTTATAGTAATGGGTTTTCCTGCGAGTCCGTGTGGCACATTCTTACTCTGGGAATATCATGTACATAAACTTTAACTTGATTTATATTTGATCAGCGCCATAAATGCAGATTTACGATTTTTAAAAGGATAAAATACTTTTACTTCCCACTAATAATTGGTAAAGCTTCAATTTAAATAGGTTTTTTATATGTCCAAAAGAAGCCAAACAAAATTCTTTTTAGAATACTGACTTTATTCTTATATGTACTGTTTATGTCCAAATGGGAGAAAATTGTTTATTACACTTTAACTCTAACACTTTTACGTCAACAAGAGCTCAATAGGTTGTTCAGACACAGCTGGATTTAAATTAACCAAAACAATTACATTTACTGAAATCTAATTCGAGTAAATTATTCAAATCGAAATTAAACAAGTTAAAAAGAATTTTTAGCTTCGAGATTTTCGATGGATTCAAGAGTTCAAGATTAGCACAGAGTTTTCCACCATATAACATTGATTTAAGTTATAGTATAATTATAGCCAGAAATATTCAATTCAATTGGGAGTATAGCTCTAAACTAAATATTGTATCAATGCTGAGTGGGAACTTATACATCCCCATAAACATTGAACCTAATTTAAGCAACTTGTTATATTTATAAATATCCATTGATTTACATATTGAACCATTGCTCTTTAAGTTCTCTTTTTATACTTATCGTACCTTTATATTGTACCTTTATCAACCCACAAAACTTCAAAAATAGAAGAAAATTCTCACTCAGGATCCGGGATCCAGGATCAGGATTTTGTTTTAATATAAAGACGTGTTTTGTTTAATTTGTTTAAATTTACCACAAGTTTTTCCAAGTTTTTTTTTTATTTTAACTTGTCTACTCTAACTACTCTAGTAGGTTGTTTCTTTTTAAATAACGTCAACAAAATGTAAAAAAGGTCATAAAATACACGTAGATTTATTATTATCTCTTATGTCAAGTCAAATTTGAAAAAAAGGTTGATCTGAACTCTAAGAAGTCTCATATATATTTAATAAACACTCAATCTGTGTTTTCATATTGAATAATTGCTTTGGTTTTCCTGGAACAAAACATGAGTATTTTCACTATATACTTACATCTGTATATATATATATATCGCTTTTCTCAAATGTCAGGTTATTTACAACATTTTTATTTTCTTCATATTTACATTTACTTTTTATAACTGTAAATTTGTGCATTCCTGTTATTTTAAAAATATGCTTTAACCGTTTCATTATTCAGACGGAAAACCACTTCAAGGAATAATTAAAGAACAACAAAAATCCGATAGTTTTAAGCATAAATCTGTGGGAAAATACATTTGGAAACAAAAACTTACTTGGTTGTATAAAGTTCAGACACGATTTTTAACTTGAGAAAAAAGAATTGCGGTGGGAGTGATCAAACATCAGGAGCCAAAAATTCAAATGCGTTTTTTGAGCGATACCTCTTCAAAAATTCTCGAAATGCGTGGGTACACGCTTCCCCATTTAATTAGCGAAATTATATGGTGTTTCTTTTTTCCAAGAACTTGTTCGTTGCCCGATAAAAAAATAGGGCAATTTGCGGGGCAAGGGCCAAAGATCAAAACAAAAACAAAGCGAAGAGGTAGACCAAAAGTCATCGCCCACAAAAATCGCAAAGTCCGCTCAAAGGGGGCATGCCGAGCATGTTGGCACTAGCTTTGGCTCTGGTGGGCTCTGCGAATGCTGCCTAAATCAGGTAAAATCCCACTGGGACACTCGCGTGATGCGTTGCCAAAATAATTTATGAGATTGAAGCGCAACGCATCGTCAATTTGCGTGTGATGCTCAACCGAAAAAAGAATGTTATACAGCCCGATCGCCTTTGCCGAAAAGTTCCCATAGCACCAGCGTGTGTGCACAGTCCCCAAAATATCAAAAAATATTTAAGCATTGAGCTTATTTATTAGCCAAACGTCGTTTCAGTCGATGTCTGTAAAGGTTTGGGCAAAATTCTGATTGATGGCCTCCAATATGATTTATTGAAAAATTTCCTTATAATTTAGAATAATTGTTCCAATTTTCAATCCGCATAAAAAGGGACTTGAAGACATTGCAGATATATGGATAGGGGGGTTTTTGGGACGACTTGCTAAGCCATAATTAAACTTTACTACTTTACTTTAATTATGACTGTTTTTATAACCTACAATAAAGACAGGAGGCTTTTCTTCAAATGAAATAGTCATTGCAATAAACTTGTATGCAAGTTCCTTTTTAGAAAGTGAGTACGAGATAATAACAAATCCTTTGTATCCACTCGAGGGCATTTCCGTTTGTGTCTGCACCGTCCTGCGGATAATTCTCGGAGGAAACGCGAATTGCATATGCACGCATCAAAATTGATTTCATTTGCAGAAAGGAAATTAAAAAGTCCAAACAAAACTAAATTGATTGGCAAGATAAATGTAAATGTTCATAACGTAGCCAAGATCCGCCAGCAGAATCAAGTGTCGGAACGTCGTCGACCCGAACGGCGTGTGTTAGGCTCGTGGCAAACTAAGCTGTGGTAAGGGCCACATCCAAAGCCAAGGGCTAAGCCCAGACCCCAAACCCAAGCCAAGGCAAGAGCAAAATCGGTTGGCCGGCAATGTTCTGAAAAGGCGAATAGAGGATGAAGGAGAACCGGATCGAAAAGAACTGCAGTTGGGCTGTTTTACCGAGGCTGCTGCATTAAAAGGCTGCCTTTAAAGCCAGATTGCAAGGCGGTCGAAGCCGGGGTGAGCTCAGTTACACAGATAGAAAATATTGTGTGGTTTTAAGCTCGAAAAGCTAGCCAAGTTGAACAAAATAAATACTACGTCTTTATGCATATACTTTGCAGATAGTATTATTTGTATTTCAGGAGTATACCTTGTATATATACAAGTCGTAACAGAACGGATCCAACGACTCTATCATATACCATGGGTACGATCCGAAAAATAAAGAAAAATCATTATATGTATGTCCGTCTGTTCGTATGTCCGTCCGTCCGTATGAGTCAACAGATCTCAGAGACTTGGCTAGAGCCGCCAAATTTGGCGACAGCATTATAATCCGTTGCAGGTTTTGTTTTAAAATTTGGCCACGCCCACTTTCACTCCCAAAAATCATAATAAGCGTTATATAAGCTAAGGTTGTGATTTTCGGCTTAAAGTAAATAGAATAAAATCGGATGATAAAGATGGAAATTATTAAACAATAAAGTTTCTGTGAATGCTTCTTCTTCTTCTGTGTTCACAGCACCTATGCGTGTTGCTTAACATGTCCCTAGCAACATTTGTCTTTTTGGGTATTGCTCAACATGTTCCTATCAACATTTTTCTTTATTTGTCAACATTTTCTATTTCCACGATCATGTGCTATTTAATTTCACCCAAAATGCTTTGGACACCGGGTATCTCACAGTCGGTCACACAGGACTGTAGCTGTACTTGCTTAATTATAAAGGAGTACTCCGCTTTTAACATGCTTTAATAACCGTCATGAAGTATGCTAGACGATGCTAGTCTTGATTAAATAACAAAGTGCTTAAAAAATGTAAATATTTTTAAACATTATTTTTACAAGTTTTACACTTTTATATTATGATATTTAAAAAATTTTGGCTGTGCATGTTTTTTCAATTAAACGTGGGCTTCAAACTCTTATTCTATTTTTTAAACGTAAAGATGATGTGCGAAACGCTTCCTTCACGCTTACCTTGTACCTCTGAGATTCATCGTGAAGTTATAAGTTAATTTAATGTGAATAGGTAAAGAACATTTTGATAAATTATTTACTTAAATAACATTAAATAATCTTAATTCCTTCAATGTTTTTAAAAAATTCATGGTAGCTTCTAATGAAAGGATAGCAAGATTAAAAATAAACACTAGCTTTGGCATGTTTGTCACGCCTTTTGTAAAATATATATCTGATTTTCGTGCCGTGTATACTGCATGGCCGCCACGAGGTGACGTCGCGGGCCGTTCTTCTATTCGTCATTTGTACGCTAGAACAGCGGACGCAGGCTCTCGATTTTGGCAGAGCCGGCTCCGCAAATATCCAGCAGGTTTAATACATTTATGAATGAGTTTTACTACTTCATTAAGGGTCCGCTTCTCGGCGCTCTTGTGGAACAAGGACCGAGCGAGCCGACGTGAGCTGCAGCTCGAAGTCGAGTTTGGACTCAGACTCGGACTCGTATTCCTCGGATCAGAGCGCGTGCGCAGCCAGGAGGACCAGGAAAGACGGCTGAGGAGTACCTGGATCGTAATAAGCAAAAATCGATTATCGTCCGCTGAACATTTCCATTGTTGTTATGAATATTATATGCAGAGCTCGCAGTGAAGCTTCCTCTTAAATTCGTTTAATTTATAGCTCTTCCGACAGTTCCAACTTGCAGCTCCAGTAAATGACAGCACCGGACGTCGAACGAATGTGTAATCTAATTGGAAACGAACCAATTTTAGAATGGCCACTGCTGACCGTGCGGACAAAATGTAAATTTTCGCAGCCGGCAAATGGAATCTTTATTTACTGACAATATTATGACAATGGCCCGCATGATCTCGCCTTGTTCTATGGGTGCCACAGCGTCCTCATGGCATTCGATGTCTCCATATACCCTCTGAAAGCTCCAAAACACAACCCCTCGCATCGCCACCATCATTCAACTTGACAGCGTAATTAAAAAACCCGCTTCCACCCGATGAAAGTGAGGAGTTTTATAAAATGTTAGGGCCTACTTGTTTTATATGTCGTATTATAATTGGTGGCACTCAAGTCCGGCCAGGTAGTGGCCAAAAACAAAAAAAAACAAAAATGCGAAAATCGGCGAGGCATGTTCCTTTCCTGGGCGGGCACTTCTTCGGTTAGGAGGAATGATTTGGAGCGGCAATTTCAGTAATAGTGGCTGCCGAGAGATCGAGGGCAATTCCCGGCCGGCTACCGTATAAGTATTCAAAATCATTACGTCACCGCCAAGGAATTCGGACGTGATTGCCTTTATGGAAGCCACGTGCTAATTTAATTATTATTTGCATGTTCTTATACCCGGTTCCCAATGAGTACAAGGGCTTTATAACATAGTCCCAAACAAGAATGTATGTAATAGGAGGAATCAAAGGAGGCAAAATATCTCAGACACTATAAGAGATAGAGCTACTAAATTCGGTAACAACATTCTAATCTGTTGCACACAGAGCAAGTTTAATTCAGAATTTGAGCACGCCCACTTTCGTTATATACAGTTTCATGAAAACCGCCAACTAAAAACATAAATTTAGGTTAAGGGAATAAAGATATTAATTAAGGAGTCCCATACGAACGTTTTCTGAAAATTTGAGTATAATCGAATGATAAGCATGGGCAATAGTAATAGCTATAAAATAAATAGATTTTTCCTACTTGTTTTTAAAATCGATTGGTGTAAGTTAAGGGAATTTGGGCTGAACGGGCCTAATTCAAATTAAAAAATACGATTTTTATGATTTTCAAGGGATTTAGAGGGCGTGGCCGGATTTTGAAACAAACTCGATCAACGTGCAATAGATAGAATGTTGTAACCATTTGGTGAGCTCTAGTCTCTTATAGTCTCTGTTATCTGTTGTTTCGTACGGTCAGACGGACAGGTGGACATGGTCAATTCAACTCGGCTGGTGATGATGATCAAGAATATAAAACCTTTATTGGGTCAAAGATTTCACCTTCTACGAGTTCCATATATTGTTGGTTGGCGCTAAGATATAATTTATGGGTACCGGATATAAAAATCCCCGAACTCCAAATTTCAACCAGAAAGACTGCTGGAGAAATAAAATCATATAAAATGGCATTATTAAATTTTTGCCGAATTAATCAGAAGTTTGCAATGTACAAAGAAAACAAGTGGGAAAGCTACAGTCGAGTGTGACCGACTGTGAGATACCCGGTACCCAAAGCATTGTGGGTTAAATTAAATTAGACATGTACATGGAAAAAAAAAATGTTGACAATAAGGAAGACAAAAGTTGCTGAGTTGTTGAGCAACATCCAAATAAGACAAATGTTGCTAGGGACATGTTGCGCAACACTCACTGACACTCTCTTTCAAAAGCATGTGCTCAGACACCCGGAGAGTATTCCTGAGCAGTGCGATAGAGCGAGAGGTTGACTATTGACCTCTTGTTTTGACTCAATGCTACGGAACCCTTTTCGAGTGTCTGAGTTCTTAGCTTTAAAGAGAGAGAAGAAGAATAAGCATACACAGAAACTTTATTGTTTAATAACTTCCATGTTAACCATCCGATTTTACTAAATTTTCAAAACACGTCCGCGAATGCCTACTTATTTATTATATCTATTTACTTTAAGCCGGAAATCACGACTATAGCTTATACACCGTTTTTTTATGATTTTCGGGGGCGAAAGTGGGCGTGGCCAAATTTTAAAACAATCATGATCTGCGTGCAACAGATTCCAATGTTGTCACCAAATTTGGAAGCTCTAGCTCTTATAGTCTCTGAGATCTGTTGTTTCACACGGACGGACAGACGGACAGACGGACATGGCTAAATTGATTCGGCTGGTGACGCTGATCAAGAATACATATGGGGTCCGAGATGCCCCCTTCTGCCTGTTACATACATTCTCGGTTGGCACTAACTTATAAGAAGAAAAGCTAAAGATTTATTAAATGGAAATCTTAAATGCAAAGAGTAATTTGCATCTGCCTAGAAGGGGTGATTTAATTTTCAATAAATAAAAAATGTAATTAAAAAATTAATTTAATATTTCTTACCAGCTATCTTTATTGAAATGAACTTTACATTACAGTAAATTATAAACTTCTATCGGGGTTAGGTAGCCATCTATGGGTGGGGTTTGGTAAACCAAATCTAGATGCCGCTTTCGGACGGTAAATGGTGTGTATGAATGTAATGTAAGTGTATGTAAAATAAGATAATAGAAATGGTGGGTGGGCAAAAATATACAAATGAAAATATATGCGCCCCAAAAATTAATATATACTAATCGGTATTTATCGGGTGCCTATCAGATGACTTTAATATTGAAAATAAATTTGTATTTGGAGTACATATTACGGCAATATTAAATTCCATCTTTTATATTAATGACTTATTATTAATTATACAAGCAATGGCTTGAAAAAAAGTACGTTAATTTTACCGAACTTATACAAAAAGAAGGTTACAGTCGGGTATGCTCGACTGTGAGATACCCAGTACCTAAGCTATAAAAAAAATAATCTTACAAAAGTTTCATTTTGGATCGCCCCAGTTCGAAACCAAGGTTTCGAGAACACAAGCCTCGACTAAACATTTCGGCGAGTCTGAGTGCGAGCGGAATGGAAATAAAGGAACTAAAATGTGTAATACATTTTATGATTATCATTTGATTTCACTCAAAATTTCTCAAAATTTAAGAGCACGTCTGCTGTATTTATTTCATACCTATTTATTTTACGCCGAAAATCAGAACTATATCTTAGTTATAAGATTTGCAGGATTTTCAAGTGCGGTAGGGTAAAATTGTGAATTAAACTTGATATTTGTGCAACAGATAAGAATGATGTCACCAAATCTCTTATAGTCTCTGAAATTTGTTGTTTCAAACTGACAGACTGACATATGGACAGAAAGACATAATAAATTTGATCCAGTAGGAAAAAGACTTCAACCACGGTCTTTCGATTTTCATAAACTGGAGTTCATAAAATGTTATCACCATTTCTTAATTTACTTATGTATATTCGCTTGATTTAATTTTTTTATTTTAGTTCCTTATATTGTGAACAGTTGGTACTTTTTTGTAAAACAAATGCGCTGATTTTCGAACGTAAAATTAGGCAAAGAACGATTCTAAATTGCGAAATTTAGTTTTATACATGCCATTTCTTCTTTTTTCGGGATGTGCATATGGGCATTTTCACAGGTCGAGAAAGTAAGTTCGTACACGTTTAATGCAACAAAAAACAAGTGAGAAAGCTACAGTCGAGTGTGACCGACTGTGAGATACCCGGTACCCAAAGCATTGTGCGTGAATAATAAATTGTAAATAAATAACAAAATGTTGACAAATGAAGACAAATATTGCTAAAAAAAAATGGGGAACAACAAAATTTATAAAAGTCAAGTGATGCTAGGAACGTTCAAAAAAGACAAATTCTGCAGCTGTACGCAACTGCATTTCGAATTAATACTTTGCCCGAAACACTTTTTTTCGCTACTGCCTTTGTGACCGCTCAGAAGAAGAAGAATAAGCATACACAGAAACTTTATTTTTTAATAACTTCAATGTTTATCATCTGATTTTACTCAAATTTTCAGAAAACGTCCGCAAATGCCTACTTATTTATTTTATCTATTTACTTTAAGCCGGAAATCACGACTATACGATTTTTTTTTTACGATTTTTGGTGGGCTGAAGTGAGCGTGGCCTAATTTTTTTAAAACAAACTTTATCTGCGTGCAACAGATTTCAATGTTGTCACCAAATTTGGTAACTCTAGCTCTTATAGTGTTTGAGATCTGTTAACCAACACGGACGGACGGACAGACGGACAAACGGACAGGCGGACATGGCTAAATCAACTCGGCTGGTGATGCTGATGAAGAATATATATACTTTATGGTGCTCGATTGGTACTAACTTATAATACCCTTATACCTTATAAGTACCGGGAATATAATATATAAACGCAAACATTTTTTGAAACTGTTTTTTGCTTTTCTATAGTATTTTGTTAGCTCATTGCTTTGTGTAAATACTTCATAATAATTATATTTATATATACTTATATAATAATTGCAAAAAACTGGCGGTCGCGAACGTACGCAAAATACAAGTCGACCATGGGCTAGTAGTAAATCTGCGAATTGGGACGTAATATTCTAACGCGATAACTTTTCTTTTAAGAAGGATTCATATAGCTTTCGATCGAGTCTATTCACAAGAAATTATCTCCATTTGATTTTTTTATACCCTTGCAGAGGGTATTATAATTTTGCCATGATATTTGCAAAGCAGTGAAAGAGGCATCTCTGACCCCATAAAGTATATATATTCTTGATCAGCATTACCAGCCGAGTCGATCTAGCCATCTGTCTGTCTGTCCGTCTGTCTGTCGGTTTCTACGCGATCTAGTCTCTCAGTTTTTGAGCATCAGGCTGAAATTTTCTGCATAGCATTATTTCTTTAGCACGCAGTATATATGTCGGAACGGCCGAAATCGGACTACTATATCCTATAGCTGCCATAGGAATGTTGGCGAAATTAAAAAAAAAGTTAACTTCTTTGCTTTTCAACGTATTTCTATCAATTTTGAGATATAGCTGTTTTTATGGTTTTATAATTACGGTTTTAATTTCATTAAGATCAGACAACTATATCATATAGGTGCCATAGAAGCGATCGGGCGATTTATATGAAAATGTAAAATTCTCCATGTAAAATGTAAAATTAACAAAATTCGTTATTTTTTTAACATTACTAAATTGGTTCGATTTTCAATGATCCAATTGCAGACTGCAAGGGTATACAAACTTCGGTTTACCGAAGTTTGCTTTCTTTCTTGTTTTAAATTGAATTAAGTACCGGTCGCGAACGTACGATTTTTCCTTAGGTTTTTTACGTCACATAATATTTTAAAGAAAAAAAAACTAATTCTCTTCTTAATAGGTTTTAAATGAGGAGATTTGGTAGCGATTTATTAGCATATCGTATGTTTTGCATGCGAAATTATGATTATAAAAATGATTGAAACAAAAAGTGACGAAATTGTAGTTTTTTAGTTTTTAGGCAGATTTTTATATGAAATAACTCTGATATTTGTAATTTGTAAATTATTTGAGTTTGAACCCATCGCTACAAGTATAAACTTATGATTAGTGCACTGGACACAATGTTTAAAATATGTTGAATTATCTTAAAGATACTTATATACTAACAGTGTTATTTTGATCTATAATTATAATATATTTTGATTATTTTTTGTTATTACGATTTATGATTTTAAATAATATTTAATGTTTATATAAAAGAGAGTTGCGCTCCTAATTGTTTTGAGATTGTGTGGTAAATTGTCCACAATCTAATCACATTAATGAACAATTTTTTTTTAGACCAAAGAGTTTGTATCCGAGGGCATAAAAAGTTGTTAGTTTGCTGCGAAGTAGCGGAGGTTAATTTATTGTACAAGTAAATAGGCTCTTGAGTTTTCACAATTTTATGAAAGATGTAATGTAAATGTGCTATGTAACCATTGTATTATGAAAATTTAATTTGGGTTTAAAGTTTCTTTACAAATATGTACAAAAGAAAAATGCTTATGAACTTTTAAGTTTTCGGCCCTGGTTGACCATTTAGCGGATATTCTAATATATCGAATTTGCAAATGCCTTAAGTTAGAATTCTCACATAATTTTACGAAGTTTGAAGCGTTAGAGCCGAAGTTATAGCTATTTATAGCCGTCTACCTCTGGCTAACTAAGAAACACTTTTAACTTTAAACAGGATTACCTTGGACTTGTGTTTTTAGGTGTCGCGGAACGAAGGATTTTGGATTTTTATTCCTCTTTATCTGGCGGTCAGAAGAACCCGATAAGATAAGTTAAAACCATCTAGCCTTAGATCTCAATGTTGAGAATGTTGAAATTGTATTTATCATTTTATCCCTTCTGACGCTGATGTCTGAAATGTCTCTTTCTACCTATTGTCTTTTTTTTTTTTTAGATATTGAGTAAACACAAAAATGAACTCAATTAAGTAAAAATGACTAAAGATGGATGACTTTCATAATAAAAACTTATACATATGAAAGTATATTTTCGGTAGATTTATCGGCATCTATCTAATTTTAAAGTAAAACTTAAATGTAAGTTATAATATAATATAAACTTAAAAAAAAAAAAACTTATCCAATATCGAAGATACGAGGGCTTAGAAATTGTGGAACGACAAAGAATATCATTTGAGTCCGAACTGTAATAGGCCAGGTTTAAAAGTGAACTCTGATTTCGGAGTCAAAACTCTTTTAATGGCAATTGATCATTTGCAAGTGGATAACATTTCATTAGAATACCAAGTGAAGTGCTCATTTATATGTATTTGCCGAGTATGTTTATAATCTGTGCGTACGAGTATGTGAGCTTGGATTTTATGTATGACCGACGGAACCCACTTGAGGTGAAACTATTTCGACCTGCTCAACAGCTTCCAACTGTCTACCTGTGCCTACAAAAACCAGATAGTCTCTGTCCGTCAAGACACCATTCGAACCTTTATAATTTATTTATCTTTATCTTGAATTACGCCATGGGAGTATTGACCACAAGAGTAAGTCCGAAAATTTCAGCATATTCATGTCTGGCAATAGCAAACAATGGAGTAAAATTCTGAATTTCATGTGATTGAAAACCAAGAGTTTCCAATCGCACAATTAATAATAGAGAAAAAACCCAAAACAAAATAAATAAATAAAAAAATAACAGCGAAATAAAGAACGGACCCGGCAACCACCAACTGGCAAAGGGTCAAAAGCATTACTCAAAAGCCACGCATACCAATAAGGCCTCAAAACCTGAGCGCGCCAAGAGAATTGACGGTATTGAGTGACGGCAAGAGCCGAGAATAAGTGGAATACGAATAACCTACAGCATATGCGCATTTAAGCGGCTTCCAAAATCTAAATAGCATCCAATCCAGCATAAGTAAACAATTTAAAATGGCTCTTTAAAATGTATGAAATTTTGAATCTCGGTTACAAATTCTTCCAAATCGAACAGGACCCAATTTAGACGGACCTTTGTGTGCTCCACTATCACACCAGAAATACCGTTTTAATTGAGGGAGACGTAATACAAAGATTTGGCTTTGATTAGAGCCAAGCACGAATTCTTAAGCGAGAAATGCGCGAAATCTCCGCGGATGGTAGAAGAGAACCACCGAGAACCCAGACGTCGATAGCCGAATATTTACGCAAAACAAAGGAGAACCGGTTTACCTGTATTCTTAAATATTCTATTTGATGTTGGCAAATGACAAGATAATCCAAAGTAATCAATCAAAATTATTTTAATTTATTAAGCCACAATAAAGTCGTGCCCGATCCGCAATTGCCACGTTCTGGCTCAAGCCGAAGACTCCGAAGACATAGCGCTCCCTAGAAAATCCACGGGCCCTTGTAAACCAGAAACCAAGATTAGCTTAGGTACATCTTACATACATATGATTTTAATGTATATTAACTGTAATTGATTCATAATTTGATAGTATAAATTTAGTAGTACGTCAGAAATTCATCACTGGTATTTATAATTAAACAATTCGAAATTAAAATGAAAATATAAATGAAATCTTTCCGGAAGATGAAAATATCGTTGTAGATTGTTCATTTACAAATATTAGCCCTTTATTAAATAAAAATGTTTATTCAAATTATTCTTTTTTTTTAGGCATATAAAATAAAATAAATTTATATATGAGACAAATCTCTAAAGCGTTATTTTTAAAATAATTTTAATTAACATTTAAATATTTAAAATTCACAAATTTAGATTCAATAAATTTACAATTAATTCGGATAACTTATATATCCAATAGATAAATAATTAAAATGGCTTTTGAGCGACAATGCAATATGAATTAAAGCGTTGCTGAGGTGAAGAAGCGAGCGAATAAGCATGGGCATTCATTGACCACCTTTTTTGGTCAATTCGGAGAGATTCCTTATTTGGACCACAATGAATGCCCGGGCCTTCGCTTCCTCGCTGCTCTTACACAATCGAATAAACATGTTCGATTTGTGAAAACCTCAACGTTTTGTGTCAAATTACTGTCATTCTTTTTCCGCAGACACCGGACACAATACGGAATTAGGGAGCAGGTATATGAAATTCAACTCTCTCCTTGCAGTCCTAATGCAACGCTCTCATCCTAATCGAATGGTTCCGCAGTTAGTGCAAATTTAAGGAATCAATAACCAGTTATGGATACCTAATGTACATGGTTAGCGCCCCGCCTGGATCGGTCTTATCGCATGCATCTTTCATTGACACTGCATCCTGTGAGTCCTGGGAATTGAAAGGCCGCGCGACTGGGCAGGATGTCAAATGGCTTGTGCGATATCATTCACTAAACCGAGCTTCCGACCTCATTATGTGTCCTTTATGGCGAACAGATTTAAATGTGCTTCTATACAAAAAAGATTTGAAGCCCGGTATCCACAATGAGAGCTTCAGATAAAGGTAGCCACATAGTTCCTTAACCAGCCGACCTCTAACGGTAGCGACTGCGAGCGAAGCCAGCGTCGCTGGCTGAAAAAACCTTTTTGCCTTTTTGGCACACTGACGAGAATCTAGTTCTCATTTCGCGTTCGTCTCTCGTCGACTGCTGATGCTGCCGTCGGTCCGGAAAAAGCGCTGTGCGGTTCGGTTCTGTGAACTCCGTTTGAGTTACATCACGTGCCAGTGAGCCTCTTCAGGGGGTGAATATTCACAATTTTGGAATATATCCTTACATCGCCCGACCTGAAAACACCAATAAAGTTGTGCGCATAATGTGTTAGTGGAATCGAATATGATAACATGACTTTAGCGTATGTGGATATGCCAGCTGTAATTCAGGTTCAGGTATATCTTTAAAACAAGTGTTGCAATGATTTGGCGCCAACGCGACGGATTAACAAGCTGTAAGGGCTTAAAATCAATGAACTCATATTTTTGTATGATTCTTAATTGTTATAACTTGAAATAATAACTTGTTAAAGGACAATACATGTTTGTGAACTTTCGCATATATTTTGTAGAGTTTTTAAAATTAGAACAAATTTGTTGTTTTTGGTTCGCCTCTGAAGTGACTTAAACCCACGAGTAACATTTTAATAAACAACGACTTACCATCTGAGGGGAGTCCGAAAAAACGTTTATCATTCAATTGTACGCAAATTTAGGAAAAACGTTCGCATACAGATATTAATTTACTACCTGGTAACACCAGCTGTAATAGTCTCTTAGTTATAGGACTCTTATAAATAAATATTTATACCCCTGCAGGGTAGTACAATTTAAGTAAGAGGTTTGCACCGCAGTTAAGGACTAATTGTCGTGCCTATAAAGTATATATACTATTTATTCTTTCCGTCTGTCTGTTGTCCCTACTTCCTTAATTGGCAGGCTATTTGAATGAAATATCTTTCATTTTATGGCAGGTAGTATATATACTGTGTACATAAGTCTTAACGACCCGGTCAGTCATAAGAACGATCGGAAAGTGTCGAAAAAAATAATAACTTCGTAGACAGACAGATAGACTAGATGGACTCGTCTGTTGATGCTGGATAATAATATATATTCTTTATGGGGTCGGAAATGCTTCCTTCACTGCGTTGCAAGCTTCTGGTCAAAATGATCACACAAAAATTACCTCTTATCGAGGTAAGCTGAAAGTGACGATCGCACAACTTCAAAATTTCAAGATACCAAATTTTATGACGATGATTTAAAAAAAAAAATTAACAATAACAAATTATTTAATAAAAAAATTCAAATGTGTGAAATTAAGCAGACAATTTTAAGCAGCAACCGGCAAAGTGATTATTTTTTTTAAATACCTTTTCAAAGACATATATTTAGCACGTTTCTGTAATTTTAGTTGTTTATGAAGTTATGGGTGCGGGAAATCTAGCTTAGGCCCTAGGACTCTAGGCTCTAGGCTAAAACACAAAAGTCATAAAAGGTTCAGTTTTCAAAATTTAGTTTTTTCGCACTTTCACTTCAATTTTTCCTAGAGCTTTACAATTAAGATTAAGATATAAATAGTTCAATCGTAGCAGATTTTCAATTCAACCACTCTATGTAGTAGTCTCCTTGCGCACCACCGATTCGGTGCTCATCGTCACTACGTGGACTGATGTCTACGCTATAGTTGTACTGAAATATCGCTGTACATTTTGTCAAATTCGGACTACTATATACTATAGCTGCCTTAGGAACGATCGATCAATTTATAAGATAATCTGGGAAAATCGGCTTTAATTTGAATTTAACGAACTCGATCAAATTACGGTTGTGTTCAATTGCAAGCTAAAAGGATATACAAACTTTGCCTTTCCAAAGTTAGCTTCCTTTCTTGTTTTATTTTACTTTGCCCCCTTCTGTCTGATTCATTTTTTCTACATCAGGTTATCGGAGATTAAAATGTTTAATTTATTGCATTACAGTATTAAAAGTTAATATAAACATATTAATGAACTTCATCAAAAATCAGAGTCTGTCCCTTTGCATGAATAATAAAATCTTAGGAGACAAAGTACGCTGTAAAATAGACATCTGTTATCCATTTGGAACGGGATCGATTGGAAAATTAAAGAAGAGTCAAGTATCAATCTATAAACTTATTTATGTGATAAAAATTTTAAATATGAGAAATGATTGATTGATTCATTGTGTTCAATTCAATTCAATACATAATTGTATTTTGTATGGTTTCTACCTCATAGGCCTAGGCGGTCGAGAGCCTTTTCAGAAGTGGTACATCATTTAAAATATCAAAGCGTTGTCCCAAATTTCAAAATTCATATACATTTGGTTACTGAACATTTGTAATATAAGTAAATATAGAAACATCAGGGCTACTAGCATGAAGTAACAAGTTAAAAGCCAAGGAAAATATTGTGTGTGGTTGCCGTCGGCAATTTAAGTTCACATAAAAAATGTAGCCAATTTTACAATTTTCAAATTGGAATTTTATTTCTCAAGGTGTTATTCTAAACTGTATTTTCCCCAGGAACGTCTAAGTGGACATGGCAGCCTAGGCCTCTCCAGCAGCAGTGCGGCGTACACCACGCACTCCGGCGGTCACACGGGGCGCAGTGGCCCGGCCACCGGGCACAGTGGGCACAGTAGCACCCATGGATCGGCGGCCACCATGCATCACCAATCGCTGCAGTCCGATTTTCAGCCGCCTTACTTTCCGCCACCCTTCCACCATTCCACGCAGAGTCCGCCCCAGCAACAGGTAAGACTCCATCCCGTAAACCGTGTTGATTATTCCCAAGCGTTATCTAGATATCCGGCTACTTGCAGAACCACGGTGCCCTCGAGTACTTGGGTACGGATCCGTATGGCCAACCCCTTTCCTCGCTGCATCATGCCCCACTGCACCACTACAATCAGCTGGCGGGGCTGCGGTCAACGCAGGATCAACTGGGTATTCACAGGACCCACAGAGAAGCTGAATTGCAGGGACATGTTGTAAGTGATGCACAAATAAAATTTTCTTCTTCTTTCAAAGGATTTAAATCCCCTACCAACTAAATATATCTTTGGATGAAATGAGTTAAAGAAGTAGTTGGACTCAAATAATTTTTTCACATTTTTATTTGGGTATTAGTAAAGAAATTATTTGCCCTGCCCTTATGCCAATCCAATTTGTATGACTCACGACAAAAAAATTATATTCCATTGAACTATTCAAATTTTCCCTACTTTTAAGTATATGTTTAATCAAAAGTGATTCATTTAAATTGCTGTATGAAATTGTGTGTGTTTTTCATAACAAAATCTATTATATCTCAATTATTTTTGAGAGAACAACATTTATAAACACATCTCAATAAGTATTAATTTTTTATGTGCAGAACAATTGAAAGCCAAATTACTTTCAATACTAACAAGCAGACAGTTGAGCCCCGGACCCAATCTTTTCATCCGTTTGAGAATTTTTGTCTTCCCCATTATTCTTGCATATTTCCAACATTCTTGGCTTCAGAGGCCATGGAAAATTTAACAGGGGAGGAAATTGCCCCGTTCTGTGAAAGTTGTCGAAGTTATTTTGGAACGAATTCCATTTGAGTGCATTAAAAAACATCCTCCGGAAAATGTTAAAAATGTTCTTGAGATTTTGCCAGAGCGTCTTGCCAACAACGATGAAATTCCTAGCTCAGTCTTAGCCCGCCGAAGGGAATCTGGATCCACATTTATTTCGCTCAGCAAACACTGCAGTAAAACGCAACACTAATGTTATGAAAAGGCGTATTCCCGCAGCCTCGAATCCTTGCAGGCTCTGGTGCGCATCTGTTCGCCGAAGGGTCTCTCTCACAGACACACCACACACAAGCTCCGGCCTATATGCGTGTGTTCCAGCCGGTCTGCATACATTATGTCAAGAAGCTGCGATTGGCCAAGCGATGGTTTCAACCCCTTGGCGAAACTGAAGGGCCGATGTATTAATCTCGCAATTATAGCCATCATTTTTACAATACACATAGAAATATCGCTGAGCTACAAAAATTACGTTTCCGCTCGACTTATGGCGGCGTTTATAGTAAATCTCGAATTGAACGAACTCGTTATGCCCTTCCAAGGAAATATTATTTTAGTCAGAAGTTTGAAACTTTAAAGTATATAAATACCTGATCAGCACCAACAGTCGAGTCGATTTAGCCAAGTACGTCTGTCCGCCCGTCTGTCTATTTCTACACAAACCAGTCTGCCAGATATAATCGTAAAGCTATCAAAGAAACTATCGCAAAATTATTATAAAAGCAATTAGATATAACTTTTATTTTCAAGCTATTTTTTATAATTGAAAATGTACGGTCTTAAATTTATAAAGATCAGACAACAATATCATATACTTATATAGCTACCATAACAATACGGTAACAGTGTTATTTTTTAATATAGACGATTATATCATTAAAGATAGGTATTTATTTTTGCTATTTAACATTTGTTGTTTAATTAGTGTTTTTTCCAAACTAAATTCTACGACAGTAAAATTACGTTTTGGAAGTCTTTAGCTGCAACTTAGAATCCGAAAGACTTTTAAGTTATACTATCTTTTGATTTTTGTATTATCTTAAGTTAAGAAGAAGTTTAGAAATAATTTAATCTAAAAACTTTTTACTAAAAATATGTTGTGGAACAATTTATACCTTTACAGACCCAACTTTCCCACGGATTTCCGTACACGGATAGAAGAAGTGATTACGGTAGTGCAATATCGGCGGGAGCTGCTCATGGAACCAGACTTGGACACGAACACGAGTCCTTAGCTTTGCATCAAGCCCTTCAAAACGCTGTTGATGATGTTCAAGCTCCTGCCCTCGACGATAATGTGGCGTTTATGTCCGACTTGCCGCTTATTAAGAGTAAGTTAACACAAATTTAAAACAATTTTTTTTAATTTTCTATGAGGTCACATTTCTTAGATGTTTTAACGTAAACAATGAAGGTAAAAATTAAGATTTAAATAGAACATTAAAATTTGGAATTTTGGAATGCAAGACAGTGTTCGCTGAAATATCTGAAAACTAAATATTTATATAAGTAAAACCAGAAGGGAAGCTAACTTCGGCAAGGCGAAGTTTTATATTCCCTTGCAGTTATACAAATTAGGGCCGGTTCACTGTCAATCACTGTAAAACTGCCTGACAGTTATCTGTCCGAAAAAGATAATAACCAGATAAACTTATATCGTTTATCTGCAGTCCTAAAATTTATCCGAACCTGAAAAATTAACATTAGTTTTTTATTCGATTAGTTTTAATGGTATTTATTAATTCGATATTCAGGCAGTGCTTACAAAATTTCCGTAAGTTTCATTTAGTGTGCTCTTGCTTCTGCTTCTGAAAAAATCAGAAGTCACTGCAAGAGCAAAAGCAAAAATTGAAAAGTTTTAAACGCATGCGAAGCAAAAGTCGTTGATTTCAATATTCTGCTTCGGCTGTTGCATATGCTTTCGATCAAAAATTAAGTCAAAGCACAGTCGTCAGTTAAGTTTTCATATACAGACAAAAAAAAAAACTATGGAAAATCAACTATTTTATTGTTAAAACCGCGCCAACTTAAAAAAAATAGTTAACTTACCCCAAATAGTAAGGTTACCTTAAACTAGTAGATTACACAGGAAAAATAGTTGTTTATTTAATAGTAGAACCCCAAAATAATTGTATATTGATCATAAAAATTGTCGCATTTACAAGAAGAATATTAGTTTATCCATGAATGGATTTAAGATTAAATTTCTTAATTCTTAACATTATTTTATAAAGTTTTTGCTACAGATAATCAAATTCTTGTAAAAGATAATTTTTATAATCTGTATAGGGTTACAATTTGTTATTTAATCATATAAGCTGTAAATAAATAATATTAAATGGATACTCACATTTAAAAACCAACTGCAATAATTTTACAATAGAAACATTGACTAGAATGGTTAAATTCTTTATTACAATAAAAAAATTGTTAAGAAAACATACAACTATTTTAATAGTATTTTTACTATTTATTACAATTTATAATAGATATATTACATTATATGTTAGAACTAGTACTATTTCAATAGTACACTTTGAAAACAACAAAATAAATGAAAAAAAAGAATAATAGTAATTTGTACTACTATTTTTCATAGTAGGTTATCCTACTTTTGGTGTGTACACACTTGGGCAGAAAAGCAGAAACAAAATAATTGGAAATAATTAAAATAGTATGTTACTTTTTTTAGGTGGATGTTACATATTTTTTTTCTTCGGTGTGTACGCACTTAACAGAAAATCAACAACAAAATACAGGCAAAATTTTTACATAGTATTCTAACTTTATTTGTATGTTGATTTTACATAGTTTTTTTTTTGTGTATGTATTTACTACCTATGTATGTACAATAGAAAGAAGACCAGCTGCAAAGTCAGATAGCCCTCAATCTAAGAAACCATTTTGCGTAAAATCGGACAGACGGACATTGGCTAGATCGACTCGGCTGTTGAAACGGATCAAGAATATATGTGTATACTTTACTGGGTCGCATTTGTCTTCCTCACTGCGTTACAATCTTCTTACTAAACTTATGATACTCTCTGCAAGGGTAAACCATGGGCAATCAAATCGGAAAAAAAGTTTGAAAAAAATAGAAACTGTAATAGAGATCTAAAAAAAAATCTGTCCGAACCGATAAAAACAACAACCCCACTTTAGATTTTAGCACTGTGTTTGATTTGTAAAATTTCAGACTGATTGATTATTATTAATTCTAGGTACAAATAAGTACATAAGATATAGGCCATATTTCCTTATAATAATATTGCTAAACCAAATTATTCATAATCTGAATGAACTTGCAAGTTGCAGACCACGTGGTGTTCTAGGCGGAACGAACACGCCTAAATAACATACAAGGACCAACCCTAAAGTATACTGTGTTTGTGGGTATTGTGAAATAGAATCTGGTACTTATAATTGGCAGGATTCGGGTAAAATGATCTTCACGTCCTGCATTCACACTTTGCCCTGGCTGAACAATAACAACAATGCCAATAATAACATATCTTACTTGCCATGAACAATATAGGGTACATACTCATGGAGTTTATTTGCGTTTATTTGCAGGCATGAAAAGCGGGAAAGAATCTGGGAACCTGGGTTCGGGTTCGCCCAGCGAGGTTTTCTGTGCAGTTCCTGGTCGCCTTAGTCTCCTATCGAGCACGTCGAAATATAAGGTCACCATTGCCGAAGTGCAGCGCCGGCTGTCACCACCCGAATGCTTAAACGCCTCCCTACTGGGCGGAGTGCTCCGAAGGTGGGTTTGGCTTACTAGCCATTCTTCTCATCGACTTTAGTCATAAATTGCTTCTCTCAGGGCCAAGAGCAAGAATGGAGGTCGACTGCTGAGGGAGAAGCTGGAGAAGATTGGGCTGAACTTACCGGCTGGCCGGCGAAAAGCGGCCAACGTGACGTTACTCACATCTTTGGTGGAGGGCGAGGCAACGCACTTGGCCAAGGACTTCCATTTTGTGTGTGAAACGGAATTCCCGGCAAGGCAGCTGGCAGAGTACATTGTGCGCCATCAAACGGAGCCACAGGACTCGTACCGACGAAAAGAGCTCATCCTTCACTCCCAGCAGGTAAGGTCATAATTAATTAAGTATGAAACCCGATTTTGAACTGACCGACCCTAATCTAACCATTCGAAAGCTAAACCGTAATTCGGAAAAAATTAATTCGTCTTAGAACGTTTATTATAAAAATAAAGTTTAATTAAATAAACTTAAAGCTAATAGCATAGTCACAGGTGACCTTTTAGTTTAATGATCGTAGAACAATGTGTGTAATTGATATAGCGAAATGTCTTATAATTAGTTAAAAATTAAATGTAAATGATCTCCAGCGCCTTAATTAAATGTGCACGTTGTATTACCAAATGTTTTATGCCCACAACAATACATCTACTAATAGCAAAAACATATTTGATTCCAGTTATCTTTTATAGCTGGGAAGTTTTCGCTAAGGGCGATACAATCAGCCAAAATAAAGTAAAAGTAGTATTCAACAATATCGCTGGATAAATTTTTTATAAATACTTGGTTTGGAGCTTACGCAATGGATTACAATGCGCATCCTAATATTTATAGGTACATGAAATATTTTTTAAAGGAGCCGTCCTACGTCTTAGCTAAAATTAGATTCGCCGATGTGCACAAAATTTGATGTGTATTAGGCCCAGATCTCAGATCCAGCCCAGATCTAGCGTCGGAAAGACAATTTTTTTATAAACACGATTTGCTCTTGAAATCAACTGCCCATCAACATATGGAGCATTAGCTCACTCACGTCTAAAAATCTTTAATTCACACAGTTAAAATTTTAATTTTAATTATACAATTTTAAACTTATTATGACTACCGGACTATTTTATAAGTCTCAGGCTTGTAGCGTTCGAAATTTTAATAATAATATAAAATAAAAACAAGATAGAAAGCTAACTTCGCTAAGTCGAAGTTTATATACCCTTTCGGATAATCATACAAACTCAATTAAAGGATCTTATATTATCTTTAAAAACAACAAAATTCGGCTAATTTGGCCCAATCGTTCCTATTGGTCCGATTTTGGCCGTTAATAGAAATAAGACTATTTTGAACCTGATAGCTCAAAAACTGATTGACTCGTCTGGTGATGCTGATCAAGAATATATACTTAATGGGGTCGGAGATGCCCTCTTCACTGCGTTGATAATATCATGACAAAATTATTTTACCCTCTGCAAAGGTACTTTTAAAAGAAAAACAAAATCTGTCATATCGCCTCTCAATCGCCTTTGCAATCATTAATTGTAAATTTATTTTTTGACCGACTGTGAGATATCCAAAACCCAAAGCATTGTGGGTAAAATTAAAAGGCACATGAACATGGCTAATTTACTTGATCTAGTTATACTCAAATGTATGAAAAATTGTGACAAATGTAGCTAGGAACATGATGAGCAGCACCCAAGCATTAATATGCTTCATGTGCAAGTTCACGCTGAAACATATTTGTGAAAAATGGCAAAAGTGTTTGAGCAAAAATTTCGAGGCGATTGGGGCTTGGTTTCAGCACACAGATTTTAAAACTTGCAAAGATGAATCGGCTGCCCTCCGAGTTTAATACAGTTATCGCAAATGCACATTAACTGCAAAACTAAGTAACTTGTGAAACAAACTAAAAACCTAAAAAGTTTCTAACCCTTGTGGGGTCCGAACCCACGACTCAGTGTACGATCTACATCCTACGCAGCATGCTTTTGCAACGGTTGCGGGCCTTAAAATTGCTGCCTTAAAATTTCAACCTTATTGCTAATATCTCTCACGTTAATCATCCGATTATACTTAAATTTTTAAGAAAAAAAATTTCCGCATAAAACTCAATATTTCCTATAATTTTTTCCTTAACCGAAATTCAAGAGATTATTGTAGGCTTCTTATAATTTATCTATTTACTTTCAATCGAAAATAGCGACTATAGCTTATTTATACGGTTTTGGTACAACATTTTTTTTATTGCCCGGAACGAAAATACTCCATCCTAAAATATTGCTTAATGTTGGACAACAACAAACAATTTTTGATTTAAAAAATAACATACACATTTTAATTCGCAGATTACAAAAGAATTAATGCAGATCTTAAGTCAAGATCGAACGACGCATTTTGGGACAAGATCACAGCATTTGCTTGAGCCTTCAATGCAACGGCACTTGACACATTTTTCCTTGATTACGCATGGCTTCGGATCACCCGCAATAATGGCCGTTCTTCATGCTTTCCAGGTATTTTATTTGGATTCGTTACTCCCGTCTTCAGTCAATTATTATTTCTTGAATTCTTTTGTTTCAGACATTTTTGAATGAATCATTAAACTATTTGGAAAAGTTATATCCTTCAAATGGTGGCGGAATGGTGTCGTCATCGTTGGATAAAAGTAAGATTGACAACGAAAAAAAATGATAGGCTATGTTGTATATTGCCACAGGAAAGAGCAAGCCGTAGTTTAAGATTAAATTTCAATACGACATCGATAACAAATAATACAACTCCTGTAAATTAATTTATTTAGTTAAGTGTAAATTATTGGACATTTTGTATATCTATAACTGTAATTTGAATGTAAAAAATTCAAATATATTAAATACGTATAATTTATTTAACTTAGAAAAATACATCGACTTTTTGTCAAAAGCACAAAGCTTTTTACAACTAATTCAAACAAAGCTCTTTACAAATACAATTATTTGTATGTAGAAACGATTGAAATGCTCTCATTTTTAATTTTTTAAGTAACTTACAATTTAAAGATTTTAAAATTATACAAATGAATAAAATGTGTTTTTAAAACTAATGCGGATGAAGTATACTTAATTTTGAGCATACATACACGATGTTTGGGACAGAAGGTAAGTGCCCTTGACCAATGAAACTAAGCAAAACCCTTTAATATACTTTTAAATTGAAATTATTTATTTACATAATATATCGACGTTTTATAAATAATACAAATAAAATAATAACCATTAAGCTTAAACTTATCATAAATATAATTGAAGTCCTTAAGCAATCGGTCTCTTGGCATTCTGTAAAGTAATCATTGTTTTGAGACAATTTCGTGAGCTCCATATCCAAAATCTTTTGAATTACGTTGTTTTCATATTCTGAAATATAGAAGTCAATTATACAATATTTTGGGATAACCTATACTACAATACCTTCATATTTGCTTGCAACAACATCATGAATAGAAGGTTCTCTATCTTCCACCTTATTATCCTCAGTTGGGATCAACCAGTCAATATCCTCACAGGTTTTAATTTGCGAAACTGGGTCCGTCCTATTACTAGATGTTCTTAAAGGTGAAGGGGTTCCGTTTACTTTACTAAATTCTGCTATTCGATTAAGATTTTGCAATAGGCTGGATTTGTGTGAGTTTATTGCAAAATCTAAGAATATGTTTAGTAGCCAGTAGCAAGCCTTTTCGAGATGCGTTGAGTCCAAGCAGTTCGAGTCTCCATACACCGCAATGCGTCCTTCGCTATAATTTATGCTACTACTTCGGTCATTTTTCCGTAATTGTAGCCCTCTACTTTTAAAAGTTGAATATTCGGTGGTAGTAGGGTTTTTTCTTTCTGCACTGTTTACCCTTGCTTGAAACATTCCTAAAATAGGTAAATCCTCTTTCCCCTCTTTATTTGTAGTTTTAGAATTTATAATCTAAAAGAATAATAATAATGATATTAATAGAAGTTTGATAATTTAAAAAATTAATAGTATATCTACCGAAAGCCCTTGGTCGTTCAGTTTGGTTCCCACCAATATATCTCCGGGGTTCGTTGGAAATTGTACAATAGTCGCTCCACTAGCATAGTACATCGAATGGTCACCCAGTTTAAAGTGACCTTCACCGACAACATCGCCAAAGCCAATTCCGAATGGTTTCAGCAAATCATTTAAAGCTGGAATATTGGCGCCGCCGGTATCAGGTGTCCACCATTGCCTAGTGTTTTCGTCAAAAAATTTAATTTTTTTCATAACTGTGGTGTTATACCAATCTCCAAATACGACGACACTTAGACCGTGCTTATAAACATTGTCTTGCATAGCAAGTATTTCGTCGTCAGCAAATTCTTTCTCCGGATCCACAATCAATAGCACTCCGTAATCTGAGGCATTGAAGCATGTGAACGGTTCCCGCAATACGTCGATGTAGTATCCAACATTTCGTAAGTGCGTATACATGTCCTTAAAGTTTGTGTGTATATGGTCTGCCCTCCAGTCCAAGGGATCCGATTTTACTTTCAGATCATCTCTTGGAATATATCGCGGCGGATACCTTAAGCTATGGTACTGATCCCACAAAATTCTTTTACTTCTTGGAGGTTTTTGCGTCACCTTTATTGTCACTGGCAACTTCACTTCGCTTATATACGTTTCGTTTGATGACTCTTTCCAACTTTCCACAACTAAAGTAATAGCTCCTTTACAAACCCCTTCGAAGTTCTCTCCGTCCTTTTTAACAGCTAAAAATTGTCAAAAATGGTATCGAATAATTATTAAGCAAAGTAATAAGTCAAAACCTGTGTATTGTCAAAGACCAATATAATCACTAAGATACCGAACGGCCATACTTTTGATTTGAACTATATGCAAGCTATTTTTCAGATGGCGACGAATATCCCGCTCTCTCCGCTCACGTAAAAATCTTAAAATTCACTTCCATACACAGATTTAGAATGCTTGAAAATACGTGTGCATACCCTGCAGAATCACTGGTCATCAACGTTTCATCACAGCGCCGACTTCGGTACCGACGCTCTCAGGTATCGATGAAATGTTTATGAAAAGATAATGAACTATTGATGAAATTGTTGATGAATCATCAATGAAATTTGGATGAAAATATGATGAATCATCGATGAATTTGTCACTGATGGCAGCCTAGGACATGCCAATGTTAATTTCATCAGTAGTTTGTATAGAATTTAATCGATGATTCATTAACAAGAACAAAGATTGTTTTATGACTTGTTGATGAATCGTTGATGAATCGTTGATGACAGGTACTGCAGGGTACATACAGTGGTGGGCGGTCGCTGTATGTGTACAAAAGAGCGGGTGCCTCTAGAGCGCACTCTCTTTCTCTCTGGCTTTTGAACAAAACTTCAAGAAAGCATGGAGCCAGCACGGAAAATTCGGGGGTAAAAATATCGTATGGCGTGATCATCTTACTTACCAATAAAAACTGCCATCCATCCGGTCCACGGCCAAAGGATTGGAGAAACTTGTGTTGATATCTGAAGAAACTGGCCGTGATGCATTAGGTCTGGAATCCAATTCGGGGCACCCACAATCTGACTGGTAACTGAAATCCCATTGAGTATAGTCACGTTTGCAATAGCCACGGAGCTTCCATAATACAACGGCTGAGAACTATAGGGCCACATATAGTTCAAAGTAAAGTCAAGAAAGAATGGAACAAGGCTAATCTTTGGCTTATAAGATAGCAAAAGCTGCATACTTTTAAGCAAGTTTAGTTTTCCAGCACCTTGCTCGAACATGTTGTAGTGAGGAAGCCTTTGGGCACCTTCAATTAAGACTTGTTTCAGGGATGCCGGGTTAATCAGGTCAATTTTATGAAAAGCACCGCTGATTAGCAGTGCTGCTACCCCGGCGACAACTGGAGAGGAAACAGAGGTTCCTGAGAGGCGTCTGCAGCCCTTCCGCACATCACTGCCTTCCACTTGACTGCCGTAGGTGACTATATCCAGTCCTAATCTCCCATATCCCCGAGGAAGTTCCCACGTAGTCATGCCCCTTGAACTAAACTTGGCGATTTTGTCATCAAACTGAATGCCGCCCACGCCAATTACGTCGCTTTGGTCACCGGGATTGTTCAGAGTTCCATATAAGGGACCATCGTTGCCTGCAGCCGATATCATTATGACATTATTGGCTGACAGCTCTAAAACTTTTTCCACAAACGGCGCATCCATAAAGTCTGGTCCACCTATGCTTAGGTTAAGAATATTAATCTTTTTGAAAATAGCATAGTTGAAGGCGTCCAGAAACCAGGATGTGTAGGAAACCTAAAGTGCGTCGTTAGAAGTATTCGATTAGCTGCACATATGTGGAAGGAATATACAGATTACCCACCTGGGAATTTGTAAACACTTTAAATATGTAGAGGTCAGCATCAGGGGCAAAGCCAAGGCATTCTCTGGATGAGGCTATGACCCCCGCGACAAAAGTCCCATGACTAACCTTGTCGTCCAAGGACTTTTCATTGGTCCAATTTGTTCGTTCTTTCACATTTCGAAAATGCGGGTGGTTCTTGGTTAAGCCGGTATCAAAAATAGCAACTTTAACTCCTTTGCCTGTGATGCCCAGTTTCCAAAGTACATTGGCTTTCAGTACTGAGCAAACTTGGCGGGATCGATCATTATCCGCGTTTCTGTTCCTCAAAACCCCCTGAACCTGACGGTTCACATTTGTGAAATTACCATACGAGTTATACGCCAGAAGACGACGTACACTTCGCTGTGGAACCACCCTTTTAATGAGTGGGTGCGATTCAATCCTTTTTAAAACTAACTCGATCGATGCAGCATCTTCGTCTATAGTCCTCAAGATGTCGAAATCGCTTGGATATTGCCAGGCTGAATTGAGACGTGGAATAATGGTCCAGCCGGTTGCCTAGATGCCAAGTTCATAGATTAAATAGTACACTTTTATCAGGATCATGAAGAAAAATATGTACATACATATATTTTAAATACTAACTAATGCTACAATATAAATATACTGTGAACAGAAGTGATGATTGTTGCATTCATTCAGATATTATAGCTAAGGCTAAAATATCTTTCAAATATAAATTAATTGCTTTTGATTTTATCGATACTTACGTTTAAACTACTTAGCTTCACTGTGATATAGGATTCCCTGATAGGTGCAGAGTATTTGGAATGGAAATGAACAATAAACTCATTGGGAACGATGGCTGTTTTGAAGGCGTCAAGTCCACAAATTGTACCAATAGTAATTATAATAATATACACATTCATTTAACTTTCTAAAAATGGACTAAATATAGTAGAAAACTAAACTCTGAGGGCACATAAACAAACAAAAAATAAACAGCTGTTTAATGTGACCATATCCGGTTGAAGCGAGTATACCAAGTACAAAAAATACTAAATATGTCAAATTTGTTTGTTTTGTTATTTAAATTACACATATTTCTTTAAATAACTAAATGTAAATATATAAAAAATAGATGTCATAAATAAATAACAGAACCCTTGATCAAGTATATAAAAGCGCAGATAGCTATTAAAATCGCTCAGTATTTTTATGAAATATCTATTCGGGTTTTTCCCACAGTTGAGTTTCTGTCACACTTGAGTCTCGTCCGCCGGCAAACTTTTTGAGTAAATAAGTTAAGTAAAAAAAAGGTAAAATAAAGAAAGTAATAGGTGTTGTACGTGTGTCCTGGCAAGCTTAAGAGACTTTTAATATATAAGGGGCTATAGACTTATTGTTACTAAAGTTAATATGCATGACTACCAAGGAAGAATGGAAACCGCTTTTATTCCCTTTTCAGAAAATATCATTAAGTTTGTTGATATGTTTGTCATTGAAACGAGTATACCATATGTACAGGTTTCATTAGTTACCAGGAGATAATTAACCTTAAGGGAGATAATTAACCGTTTTGGTTTACTATTGGCTGGGTACTCTTTTTAAAGGCAACCCTTAAATAAAATTATTTGTAGAGAATTTTTAGGAAAACAACTTGCTGACCTTAATTTAAAATCATTTGATTTTAAGACGAATTTAAGGTCTGAAAATGGAAGAGCTCTGCAACAATTCTGGTCATTCGGCGACTTCTAGTAGTGGAAGTAACTCGTCAATATCAGCTAAAACAGCACTAAGCGAATGCTCTGCCGCATGGATTAATTATTTAAGTGCTCTAAATAATTTATGCACAGCCGGCTCAAAATTGGCCCATTCTATAGCGGTTTTGGAGCAATGGTCTTTAAGCGAAAAGCCTTTGTTCAACAATTATACAACATCTTATTTGACAAATTCCTGGAACGATTTGGCAAGGTAAGAACTATTGTAAAAGCTAAAAAATCTATGTAGAATTCAATTAAATCTTACCATAGAGCAACAACGGTGGCCACAGGAACAGTGAAGACACACATGCTGGCCTTACTGCAAGATTTCGTTACTATATCCACCGTCGATCCATCTTCCAATACTGAAATGGATCAAAAGCGTTTCAAGGAACACAACGAGTTGATTGTGTTAGAAAATGCACAAGCTGTCATTAACATTCAACATCAATTCTGTGCTGCCAGCTATGATGCATTTTCATCCCTAACGTGTTGCTTTGTTTGCCAGTCCCCAGTGGGATTCCCCCATGAGCAAGACTGCAGTGTAATAAAACAGCGGTATATACTTAACTATAAATCGTCCTATGTTTGAGTTAGCTTTAATATCGTATTTTTGAAGCAATCAATTCGATCAAAGATCACAGACCCCATCGCCAAATCTATGTGGTGCAAAGGTGGATTCATCCAGAGGAAATTCGCTAACCGATCAACGCCCAATTGCAACTGGAACCATTTCTGAACCAGGTATCCAAATTGTCTTAAGCATATTACGTATTTCTTATTTAAAATATGATATTAACATTTTCTTTCCGCTCCGATTAGCTGATCAACAACGCGGGCCTTCGCCGCAATTAAACTTTTGCGATGCAAATCCAATGCAAGCCATTTTCGAACACACACGCGGCCCCTTGCCAAACCCAGGACAGTTGCTGTCCATGAAGATACCATTCCACCGGAATGTAAAATCTTCCTTAAGCTTTCCACTATTCCCATTAAACGGTCAGCGACGTTGGTCGGAAGCTGCTGCCGGGGAGGTAATAGATGGCATTTCTACAGATCCAGAAAGTCAAATGCGGAGGTGGTCAATGCCGTGGGAGGCAACGAAAACTGACAGAAATACTGTAACATGGAACCAAACTAGGATCATGCCAATGAATACATTAAAGGCTTCGTCCTACAAAATGTCTAGTTCTGAACGATATACTTCACATAATTCGGGTAAGTCGGTTAAACTTGGGTACTTCAATTGTATATTGTAAATTGTTTATTTTTTTTCCAGATGGCAATTGGCCCTTGGCTTCAACTAGTCAAGACGGGCTGCTAGAAGCTATACAGTTACTCTCCATCAGACCGACAACTATTACTCAAATAAGCCCTCAGCCCTCGATTCTATCCACTTCTCCGGAAGGAGCTCCTCTTGACTAAATAGCATATAATTCTTAATTTTCACAACAAAATGCATTACAATTTTATTAACTTAACGAATGAAAATATATGAACATTTTGCTACTTAAAGCGTATTCAAATCGACGAAATAATTCCGTGAGCAGAAAACTTCATATCAAAAACAAGAAAGAAAGCTATCTTCGGTAACCCGAAGTTCGTATACCCTTGCAGTCTGCAATTGAATCATTGTAAGCCTATCCATTTTGGTAAGCTTAAAAAATATGGAAGTTTGTAAATTTATATAACATTTACTTACACATTTTATATTTTACATGTAGAATTTTACATATTCATATAAATCGATCGATCGCTTCTATGACAGCTGTATGATATAGTTGTCCAATCTAAATAAAATTAAAACCGTAATTCTAGAACTTGAAAAAACAGCTTTATCTTGAAATTTGTAATAAAACGGCAGCTAAAAGATATAGTGGTTCGATTTCAGGAACGGCTGAACTTACATATGTACTAGCTGCAATAGAAACAAGAAAGAAAGCTAACTTCGGTAAACCGAAGTTTGTATACCCTTGGAGTCTGCAATTTAATCATTAAAAAACGATCCACTTTAGTAAAATTAAAAAATATCGAATATTGTAAATTTTGTAAATTTTACATTTTACATGTAGAATTTTACATTTTCACATAAATCGACCGATCGCTTCTATGGCAGCTATATGATATAGTAGATCGGACTAAATTAATGAAATTAAAACCGTAATTCTAGAACCATAAAAAACTGCTATAATTTAATCTTTATAGAAATACGTTAGAAAACAGAGAAGTTAAAAATGTTTGTACATTTATTTCGCCATCATTCCTATGACAGCTATAGGATATAGTGGTCCGATTTCGACATATATACTGCGTGCTAAAGAAATAAGAGACAGACAGACAGACGGACATGGCTAGATCGACTCGGCTGGTGATGTTGATTAAGAATATATATACTTTATGGGGTCGGAGATGCCTCCTTCACTGCGTCGCAAATATCATGGCAAAATTATAATACCCACTGCAAGGGTATAAAAAGACTATCTGCAAAGTTTCATTCAGATAGCTTTAATACTGAGCGACTAGTTTGCGTAGCAACGGACAGACATAAGGACAGACAGACGGACATGGCTAGATGACTCGACTGGTGATGCTGATCAAGAATATATATACTTTATGGGGTCGGAGATGCTTCCTTTACTGCGTTGCAAACTTCTGGACTAAATTATAATACCCTGCAAGGGTATACAAAAGAACAAAAAGAGCAAGAAAAACTTTCTGATTTTTCGTTTGGTCGGGTCCTAAGATGAACGAAACTCCAGAACCGAAGCGGGTGAAGATCAATCCAATAAGCAGCTGTGATTCCGTGAGCGAAATATATCAATTTTATTTAATTTACAAGCAACATGGAGTGGGAAGGTTGAAGGTGGAAATCGCTGCTCGGTTGGATCGCTTCGACAGCTTTGAGGATAATGTGGAATTGATAAAAGCCGTAAAGGCCAGGTCCATTATATGCGATTTTACATATAAATGACAGTTTAATTGTATTTTTATTGACAATTTTACAGCTGGAAATACAAGTCAGTGTGACACCTTTTGATCATTTTCTATATTTATTTTAGTCACACTGGTTCCCAAACGAAATAGTATATCACAATTTCGGTCACGGAATTCTGTAAGTGATTTTCGTCGATGTTAGTACAAGGCTTTACTTAGCATCGCACAGAAAATTATTTTGCATTTACCCCCTTATTTTCGTACTTACTTACATATATAACACCAGTTTACAAAATACAAATAAATAAATGCTCCAATACTGTTAATGCGAAATTTTAGAAGAGTTAAATCCCCAGATCACGAAAAGGGCTTTAAATTTTTTTTCTATAGATACGGTGTATCTAGCAGATTTTGTTTGTGAAAAACTTTAAAATATCTTAAAAAATAGTATACATAGAAAAAAAAATTAAAGCATTTTCGTGATCTGGGGATTCAACTCTACCAGAATTTCACATCATCAGGCTTTGGAGCAGTTTGAGTGTAATCTAGTGTTATAGAAGATGCCAAGGAATCACATAAGAAATAGTAAGTTAATCTACTAGTAAAATGATTTATTCGTGCTTTGTAAGTTTGTTATGTATAATGCCATTCATTATTTGTAGGTAGATCTTACACGCTTACTGTAAAGTAAATCTTTTCGTTTTTATAAATGATAACACTAATGAGATATTTTCTATTCTTAAGTTTAAGAACACTTATAATTAAAATAAAAGAGTTTTCTTCATACAACATGTATTGGGATAAACCGACGTATAAACTTACAAAATAATTATTTAACCACTCGTGGTTTATGAGATTAATTTTATATCATACAGTTGTGTTTTTGGTATATTTTCTTCGTTTTCTATGTATTAATAATGTTATTGTTTGATTATGTTTCTAATGGTATTCTATGAATATTATATAATTTTTATAATATTCTTATACGATCAAAAGATTTTTTTAAATGTGAAAATTAATTTTTTTTTACATGAATTTCGTAATGCTCTTACAAAAGATTATATATCACAAAATAAAGTATAATAATATAAACTGGCTCGCAAACAAAAACGATTTATCCTGCTCTTATATATGTTAAAATGTTTGCATGTACTTATATACAAGAATTAAAAAAAACAATTTTTTTTTTTAATATACATACATGGCAGAAATTAATAAATTACTTCGTTAGGAATGTTACCCTCTAATTTTAAGATTTTTTTTCAATATTATGTTTTTAGTTGTTTTTATTCTCATTGGTATCCCTATAACGTATCTACAATCGTTAAACGATTAGCAATATGTATTTATGTATTTTATGATTACAGGAGGGTATATACTACGTAATATACGTTTAAATGGCAAAGCTTTATTCAGCTTTAAAATACCTAGCATTTTGTCAAATAGTGTAACTACAATTGTCCAAAATGCGAGATTGAAAATCAGTTTAACTACAACAGAAAATATTTGTGTTGAGAATAAAAAAATGGTCAATGGTCAATCGACAAATTGGTTCATGTACGGAATTATCTGTTTATCTTCTACTATTATGCGAAAAAAAATCACAAATCGGACAAGAAAATAACAGTACCTACGGTGCAACTGTAGAGAATTCGATTACCATATATTTCCTATATTCTAAATATTCATTAAAGCGAATGTTTTAAGTTATCAACAGTTACTACGCTTATACGATTGTGGATATACGTATGTTTTTATACCTCGCGATATGTTAAAAAATATCCCATCATAATCATGTATTAAAAGATGAACTTAAAAAAAATAATAAAACGTAAGTAAAAAAGCGATCATTCAATAAAATAAAAATATACGAGGGATATGCATCGTATAAACGTGGTAAATGTGTTTTTCTATGATTCGGATATTGACCCGAATAAATTGAGAACTTTAAGAATTCTTGCGGATATATTTATTTACATATATGTTTTGTGCAACTTCAAGAACTTACTTTATTTCGAATGCTTTAACACCATTCATACTCTTATGAGAGTTTCCTAATTATACGATATACTTTCGGACCCTTAATTAAAGGTGTTATATCTTATCAATATATTATTTTTTTTTAGACTGATTTATCTTATCTGTTTTGAAAGTAATTTAATATATAATGCGGTACTCAGTTCTTGGATCGGTCAAATTTGGGTCTAAGCCTCCAACTTTTACTCTGAATCTTTACAACAACTTAAACACAATACTTTTAAATAATTTTAATTGGCAAGTGATCAAAGAAGTCCGAATGTCCACAGTTAAAAATTCTGTATTGTATTACTCTTGCAATATGGCATAGGGGATATAAACAAAGGATTAACAGAGACCTTTCAAAATATATAATTAAGTCGGAATTATTGAAATGCGCCAAATAGGAAGAACTAATTAACAAATGTACAAAACAAACTATCAACTATATTTATAAGTATTCTAGTGAGATAAGTTTTCTATTGAGATTTCAATGCATTAAATACGACGTCTTAATGTACATATATGTAAATTTAATTATTTGCTAAAGTTTTAGTAAGGCACCATTTAAATTATATTTGCAAATAAAACCTAATCGTTATTTTTAAACATTAATGAAATTATAGATTACTAATATAAATGCGGGTAAAATTATTCCACAGAAAGTTGAAGATATTCTAATATTACTGGAAATTCCCATTTTATATTCCATATCGATGTCCAGGAGTAGGTCATGGTTTCGTGTATAAAACTGATGAATATCGCTGATCTGAAGAGCAGAAGGAAAATACGTTATAGAATAATATAAACCTTGAGTTATACGGAAATACCTCGTTCCATCCATATTTGTTTTTAGCCTGAACAATTGCTTCATAAACAGCATTGTGCTCTAAGTTTTTAACAAGATATGACATTAAAAAGTGAGAACCATCTGTCCTAATTGGCGTTGGCTTAATGTGATACTCATGCCATTTTCCAGGATGTTGGTAGGTTTCATTCATCTGAAATGCGTTAATAATATTAATTCCTTCTAAAGAAACCACTTATTTTGTGTCTTACTAATAGACGTCTGTACAATAGCTTTATTTCCTCCAGTGGAGGTATAGACTCGATTGTCCACGTCAAGTTGTAATGATCCAGAAATCCGCTTAAAGCTGGGGAAATAAAATCGGCTGGACCCGGTCGTCCAGAAACTTCAATATATTTCTTTGTCCTTCCTAAAGCATTATCAGCCACGCAGCTATAATTGCCAAAATCTGTTGGCTGAAAATTCCGAATAATAAGGCTGTATCTATCATCACGAGGATACATAGATCGTCGATCGGTTGGATCCAGTAGAAATGAGTTTTGATACCACAGCATCTATAATATAGGTAGCAATAAAGTATAATATAATTGTTACACTATAATAATAAGCATACTATTATTTTGCTAACTTACTTCTGAGTTAACATCCCCATGAACAATGCAAACTAGTTCCACATCGTATCCTTCGGCTGCGTGCACCCAGGACTTCTCCACTGTGATTTCTGGCGGGGCTGGAATATATTTTAATTTTTCTAGTATTACTATGAAAGGAACGATATTAATATTATATATTTTACAAAGAATGGTCAGCTGTATGTCCATGGAAACACGATCCTTAACTCCATTATCGGCTGAACACTGGTATGTTCCTGCGTGATGTCGGTCTACATTTTCTAATATTAATGTTGAGCTATCCGACAAGTGAGTCGGTCCGGAAAATACGTCTTTCTTGAACCAAAAAATTGTGGGCACCGGATTTCCAGAGGCCTTGCATTCTAAGGTAACAGTACTTCCCTTCCGGGCAGTCACTTGCCCATTATGTGGAAGAGCCCTTAGCGTGGGCGGGACTAAACAAAGTAGAAAACAAATTTTAATTCAAGTATAACAATAATGGAAGCAAACTTCGGCAAACCGAATGCTATTATACAAATTAGTAAATGTAAGAAAATATGCTTATAATTTTTAGAATTGAGGTTAGTTTCATCGATATTTATAAAATGTATGGATCCATGCTGGCTTATAACTTTGTGCAAGCCGAGAATGTATGTAACAGGCAAAAGGAGGCATCTACGACCCCATAGTCCATTTAGCCATTCCCGTCTGTCCGTCCGTATGTATGAGTCAACAGATCTCAGAGACTACAAGAGCTACCAATTTTGGTGACAACATTCCTATTTGTTGCAGGCTGATAAAGTTTTTTTAAAATTTGGCCACGCTCACTTCCGCCTCCGAAATAATGAAAAACGTTCAACTAAACTATTGTCGTGTTTATTGGTCTTAAGTAAAATAAATATGAAATCAATACCTTTGTGTGGACATCCCCTAAAAATTTGGGTAATATTAGATGATAAACATGGAATTTATCCTTCTGTGTTGACAGCACCAATGCGTGTTGCTTAACATGGGCCCAGCAACATTTTGTCAACGTTTTCTTTTTTTTATGTTTATGTGCCTTTTAATTTCACGTAAAAAAAATTTTTTGGTACCAGGTATAACACAGTCGGTCACACTCGACTGTAGATGTCCTACTGCAGTATCTCAGAAAATGTCGCAGTAATAATGGACATATTTTGAAAAAACAACAAAGAACAACGCATTTCCAAAATGGAAAATTTACATTTCCTAAAGATCAATGCATTTTATCAGTACTATTTGTATTTTAAAAGACAAGAAAACAATGCTTCGCGAACGGTATAAAACATAAGTCTTAATTGACTCCTGCTTGAAAATTGCGAATGTCTGCGAAATGTGGTTAGTAATTTAAAACAAAAACCTCTTAAAATACAATTAAATAATGTCGTGTTCCATTTATAGAAATTATTTTTAACTATAATGAACATAATGAACATTTTATTTTTCGGGCCTGGTTGACCTTTTGCCATATGTGCATATGTCTAATTCACTGAGATGCAAACTTATAACTAAAATCATAACATCCCCTGCAACGGTATAAAATAATGATAATCATAAATATTACCTAAAATTTCTACTGTATGAACTTGGTCACGATTTTCCTGATCACCCAGTTGGCATATATAATCTCCAGCATCTTGGGTCTTTACTCCATTAATCTGCAAGTTGTAGTCACCGACTATTTTGAAGCGTTGATCCCTTGTTATTTTCAAATGTCCGGCAGTGAGTACGGATGAACCTTTCCGCCACAATAGCACAAATGAGCCGAGGTTTTGTACTTTACAAGGCAACTCAATGGTCTCCCCGACGATGACCTTATAGAGGTGACCTCTTGATAAGAATTTTGGCGCTGTAGTGGGAGGGTCATTCTCTGGCAATATGAAAGAGCCATCTGGAAAGGGAAGAGGGTGAGAAAAGTTTATGTTTATTTCTTGGCATCATTGCATATTATATTCGCAACTACAATTGTATTATAAATAATGTGCATGCACATATATATATATATGTAAGAATATGTATGTATTTGTAGATGCACATAGATGTATCGCCAACTTTTTAGTTTATTATTGTTATAATTTCTTCCTTAAAGAGTGGTAATTATATTGTTGTAATATGTACAGTTGCGGTCAAAATTCCCAATGCGTTGACGAATCGAACTAATTTCTTCATATTAGTAATTGCCAATATCTGCTCTCCCAGTATATGAAGTGATGTCGTCTTATCACATCTCTTTCTATTTTATTTCGCATTATTTCCCAATTTAGCACGTTTTTGGCGCAGTTAAAATAATAGTAGTGTCAGATAAATATATTTAAATGATTAAATTTATTAAACTTTTCTTAAGGTTTTTGGTCTTAAACATTACTTTTGGATGTTATCAAACAGTTTTTAGCATTTCTAGATCCTTCGTTTACATTTGGTCCTGGCAATATGGAATGTGGAAAATACCTTGCTGCCGAGAGGCAAAATCTGATTAAAAAGTTAACCATATATCTGAAAGCAAAAACCTACTTCAAAGGGCTATATATTATTGGGTGCTTATCTAAAATGATCACATATGCGATCTGTCCAAAAATCGAGCGGCCGACCAAAGATATTGACAAAGAAGTCAGGGGATCGCCTAGTGAGGCAGGCGATGCATAAGACATTCATGTCTGCTGCAGCCTTAAAAAATGTAAAATCTATGCAAATCTAGAAACAGTAAGAAGCAACCTTAGAGAGAATGCCCTCAAGACAAAAAGTTCCAGAAAAGGGCCTTAGCTAACAATAAAGCATCTTGTCAAACGCTTAACGTTTGCCTCAGAATATCTAAGCTGACCCTCGAAAAAATGTAGGAACATTTTGTTGCAGGAAGTTCCAAAGATAGGTATTTTTACGGCCGTGGGTCTCGAAAGTATTTAAAACGACCACAATTAAGACAACTTTTCCTAAAAATACTTGCAAAACGGTTAGGTACAGCTTTTCGTCAGTTATGATTTAGGCGAGCCTTGCGTACCATAGGCCACGGTAGGCCCGTGTATTGGCTCAGAACTATAATGGATCGACATTTATATGTCAAATTCTAAGTCGGTGTGATGCTACTATATATTTCAAAGGATATGCCACTTGTTGGGATGTTTTAAAAAAGCAATGATCCAGCAAATAAGAGTAAATTGTACATAAGTGGCTTTTCATAGAATATCCCGCACAGTCACCCAAACTAAATCCGATTGAGATATTTTGTTGTGACATTCAGAGATAAGTCTCGAAAATACTGGCATACAAAAATTATTGTCATTTGCAAGTTGTGGAAAAAATATTTTTTTAGGAGCTTACAAAGTTTTTTTTTTGTGGTTTTTATATAGCTTTACTGTTTATTAAACTTATTTCTTATCAGAAAAATAAATTTAAAAATTTAAGGCAATTTTTATTTTAGGTGACTTAGATTTGAGATATCTAAAATAAAGTATCTTGGAACACAACCAAAATATTGTATAAGTTTCGTTGTTTCTTTTAAGGGCTAATATTACTTACCTATATAAGTTATTGTAAATGAAAATAAATATATAACTAGCGGCCAAAATCCCTTTGAGTTGTTAATCTGAAATGGAATGAATATAGAATAAATTAAAAAATGTTATTCTCAAAAATATGTTAAGTAAATTCAATATTATGAAAGCCTAAGTGGGATGTATTACAACATATCTCTGGATGCATTGACAAATCATTACCAAATGTACAGAACATAGCCAGAATTTTAAATAATGGGGTTTCTACTGACTTGGAATCAATTACTTCATCGCTCATATTCGTATGAGAATGATATTTCCGAAAAATTATTTATTGCATTTATTTATATGTATAACGCATTTATTTATTTATTGAGCGAGGGATTCACAGAATGTTTTGCTATGTTGACTAAGAACTGAGAAGGAGTCAGAATTATATGTACATATTTTCTAAGATTTCTGTTTTAATGCGTTGCAACCTTTTAGTCGAAGTTATAGTGCTCTTTGCAAGGGTATACACATCCATGACTATAGAGCTTCCATTGCAAATTAAGTTTAGCCACCCCAATAGTCTTCCTATATCAGACCTTTTCTTATCGGCAAAAATTAACGTGAATTATAAATTTCATTGAATACGTATGTATGTACATATGTACTTATGTACCACCGGATTCTTTTTATGTTACACGCATTCATATGCAAAAACAATCGAAGCAAGAAGCCGTTTATGCAGAAAATAAAAACTTATAGCGCTAGACTAGAAAATTAAATTAATTGTAATTTTTTCACGAATACATAAGTTTGTCTGTATATACACGATTACTTATATACACCCACATATGTACAAAATATATGTATCTGAATTTTGGCATTTAGGACTCAAATCCAATAATTTACAGCATTTTCAACGAAGGAAGTGGGCCCCGAAATGGTTTTCTCAACAGAAAGGACCTTCAATTCACTTTTCACATGTTTTATTAGTTTTTATATTGCGGGCACCCATTTTCATTCTTACCATTTTAATGTAATGGTGTATGTACGTATGTATGATTTGTACGTATTTCGGGGTTCTTTCTATTGAATTAACCAGTTTTTTGTAATGCGTCGACTTTTTAACAAAATCTTATTAACTTTCACACTACACTTCATTAGTTGTCACATTAATACCATTTTTCATTTTTCATTATAAAATTGTCGCGATTTTAAGACTGTCGAGTATAATTGTATTTATCCTTAAAAGTTATACTAAGGGAGAACCTATCCTAGCGCATGCTCAGTCCAAAAATAATTCTGGTCAAAAGCTTTCAAGCTTTTAATCTAACAGTAAAAAGCCCCGTATAGCTTAGCTTTATTCTTAACAGCGAAAGATTTCGGAAGTTCTTTTTTTTTACCAGCTTTAAAACTATTTTTGCTTAAAACGGTATTTTAATTATATAATTTTCAAAAATTGTTACCTTGCTAAACCTGGTTTCCTAAAAAAGTATAAATTCTATTTTTCGGAGAACATTATTTTGTCTTCAACTCTCAGCCGATCCAGATAATTTAAAACTTAAAAAATAATAATAAAAATGTTTCACGTTTTCAATTGTTGGTGGCTCTAAAAACAGGAATATACAGACCGGATTTGACTAAATCGCTTTGGCTGTTAATGCGTTTAACTTAATAAAGCCCTTTGAAACTCATACTAAGATTAAAACGCAATATTTCAGGAGAAATGGAAGTGAAATTGCGAAAAGGAAAATGTTGAAAATTTTTGCCTTTTGGGCCGGTGGAGCAAGAATCCCCAAATTGTGAATGACACCAAAATCATCCCGATTTAATACCCCGTTCAAAAGATATTCAATAAACAAGCTTTGAAAACTTTTGTCCTGGTGTTTGTCTGTCTGTCTGTCGATTTGCTTGTTTTAGAGTCCTGAAACCACTTTTATTGTATTTAACAGCTCGAGCTAACGTAGGTATGTCGGTCGAAAGATATCTTGAAAAGATAAGTACTTTGCCTTGACAAAATTTAGCTAAATTTAATAATTAGGAATTTATAATAAAAATAATTTTTTTGTTTTTGTTTTTGTGTTTTTTTTTTTTTTTTTGGCTCCAAAGTTTTTGTTAGTTACTTAAGGCCATATAGCCCTTGAGATTGCTCAACTTTTGGTGTATAACACATATCTGGACAAATTCGCATTCTCGAAATTTTAACGCATTAAAATTAATAGCAAAGAACTTATTGTATACCTAACCTTTACATTAATGTATATCAAACAAAACTAAAAATATTTTAAGTTTGGAAAAACATTTTAAAATTTTTGTTTTTAATTTGATCTACTCTTTGCTTTTCTCGATACTTTGGCAGGAAAACAGGAAAAACTAGTTTGCGGAGCAACGGACACACAGACAGACGAACAGACGAACATGGCTAAATCGACTCGGCTGGTGATGCTGATCAAGAATATATATACTTTATGGGGTCGTAGATTAGAGCTGAAGAACAATCGATGGAACATAGATAGAATCGATGGTTTTATAGGCTTATTTCTTTAGTACGCATTATATATGTCGGAACGGCCGAAATGGGACAACTATATCCTATATCTGCCAATATCCTATATTTAAAAATTAATGTAAAAAAATTTTAACTCCTCTGTTTTTTAACGTATGTATTTCTATAAATTTCGAGATACAACGGAATTACGGTTTTTATATCATTAAGAACTATATAATAAAGCTGCCATAGAAGCGGTCCTTCAATTTCTATGAAAATGTAAAATTCTACATGTAAAATGTCAAATTTACTAAACTCGGTATTTTTCAATGTTACCAAAATGGATAGATGTTACCGAAATTAGCTTTCTTGTTTTCTTTTTTTGTTGTCTATCATTTTATGTGTTGTCCATCAGAAATAATTCACTTATAGATGAGTAATGATGAATTTTGAGCCTTTAAGGCCATTGCTATGGAATATCTATGTGTCCCAGCATCGTCCTGTGCCTCAGAAAGAACCTTTAGTAAGTCAGGACAGAAAATATCGGACCGAAGATGCGCGCTTAATTCAAATAATGTAGACCAATGGTTACTTATTAATAAGAACTTAAATATTTTAAAAATCTGATCTCAAAATACAATTTTTTAGGCTTTTAATTTGGCATATGAGATTTGTTCAATTCTATGAGGCCCAACGTACGCACACAAATTGTGCTATCATGAATATATTGAACATTAACGCCTAGTATCCCTCTATTGCATCTATTAGCAATGTTTATTTTAAGGTAGATCATTCTGTTTTTTAAGCTTCTTGACTATGTCCTTTTTAATCTGAAAGTATTCTTCGGCCACTAAGCTCATAATACTCCGAGACGTACAGTGGCTCACAGCTTATTTCGCGCAGAGGTTCAACCAAATTTTAAAGTCGTGTAGCACATAAACTATATGATATATAAACAAAATTTTAATGCAGTTTTTTTAAATAGTATTTTAATATATATAAAAATCGTCTATCGTTTTACAAATTAATAATAATTAAATTTACAAAAAAGTTAAAAAATTGATTTCTTCAATGTCACAGCTTATTTCGTGCAAGAACTTTAGGTTAATGTATTTCGTGAATTTTGATCCCAGACAAACTTTTTTTTTATATATAATATTTATATTTATAAAATATTTAAAAAGTTTTTAATTAGTTTCAAAATCGGCACGCTGCCGGTTTTGCCTTTTTTAATTTTTCAGCTAAGTGCCGATTTTGAAACTAATTAAAAACTTTTTAAATATTTTTGTTTAAATAACTATTAATCGTCACAAAATTTGGTATCCGAAATTTTTGGAGTTGAATGTGCCATCGTCACTTTAATCTCACCTCGTTAAGAGGTGTTTTTATTTGATATCAGAAGTTTTTTAAATGACATATGTATGTACATACTATACATAGGTCTTCCATTGTAGTTGTAAGTTTTTGTTTGAAACTCAAATGGGAAAAATTAACAAATAAAATGCATATACGAAGTTAGCTATATGGGATCATTGCTACTAATTTTGATGAGAAAGCGAATTTTCGGAGATATGTGTTATACCCCGAAATATTTCAAGGTCTATACGGCCTGAAGTGACTATAAAAATCGTAAAAGCTTTTAAAAAAAAAATTGTTTTCTTAAAAAAAATTATTTTTATTCTAAATTCTTAATTATAATATTAAGAAAATTTTTGTCAGGGCAAAGTAATTATCATATCAAAATACTTTTCCAACGACATATAGCACGTTTCTGTAACTTTAGTCGTTCAGAAGTTATGGGCGCGAGAAATTTCCTGTTTTCCCGCCAAAGTAGTGGAAAAAGCAAAAATTAGATAAAATTTAAAAAAAAATGTTTTTTAACTATTTCTTTTAAATTTATATTATATTAAATTTTCTTTTATGGCTTTAAATTTTATAGCATTGTGCACGTCTCTAAATGACTCTACATGAGTTTTTACATAAATGTATGTATAGTGCACGTGAAAGGTTAGGTATATGGGATCTTTGCTACTAATTTTAGTGAGTAATATCTCGAGAAAGCGAATTTTCCCAGATATGTGTTATATACCAAAAGTTGCGCCATCTCAAGGGCTATATGGCCTTGAGTGACTATTAAAATCGTTAGAGCCATTTTTAAGAAAACTTCAAAAACTTAAAAAAAAAAATTAATTTGAATTATTAATTCTTAAATATTATATTTAGATAAATTATGTCAAGGCAAAGCTATTATCATTTCGAAATCCCTTTCTAACGACATATAGCTTGTTTCTGTAGCTTTAGTCGTTTAGAAGTTATGGGCGCGGGAAATCTGGCTTTTTTAGCTGTTTTCCCGGCAAACTAGCGGGAAACCCAAAAAGTCGTAGAACAAAAAATGTTCAGCTCGAGCTGTTTAATAAAATAAAAGTAGGTTCAGGACTCTAAAACAAAAATATCGACAGACAGACAGACAGCCAGACACACAGACAGACAAACAACAGGACAAACGTTTTCATTGAATATCTTTTGAACGGAGCATCGGATCAGGATGATTGAGGTGTCATTCGACGCGTATTTAAAGCTAGACTACAACAACATTAAAAATTTGGGGATTTTTGCTCCACCGGCCCCAATAGCTCCAATTTTAAAAATTTTCAATTTCGCACTTTCACACTAATTTCTCCTATACTAATCCGTTTTTAAAAAATCTCAGTATGCAGTTTCAAAGAGGTTTACTATACCTTTCGATCAAGATATAAATGGTTCTGATCGGACTATCGTAGCAGATTTTCAATTCTACGGCTGTATATAGTAGTCTCCTTGCGCACCACAGTCTCGGTGATCATCGTCACTACGTGGACTGCCGTCCACAGTGATATGAGCTTGCTGGCAGTAATTCCAGGGTTTGGGCCTTCAAGTAGGTATTAGGTGTTGGATACCTCGTCTTCAACTCAACTTTTGAGAAAAAAATTGCTTAAACACGTCTTAAAACTCGGCCTAGAGGGTCGTTTTAGATTTTAGGAGCAATATTATATGGACCGTTTTAATCCCAAATAGGCACATTTTTTTTTTTATTTGTAATATTATTCAACTTTAAATATAGCATTAATTTAATATTCCTCCTAGTTTTTTTATTTTTAAAATATTTTAGGACCAATTACAGCTGTTCAATTGTTGAACTGGGGCTGATTCCTTTAAAATTAAATAAAACTTTTTTACAGTGTATCAAAAAAAAAGTTAAATGTTATAAAAATAGCTAATATTGTGTTCAAGATTCCATAAGAAAAAGTTTTTCTGGGATGACAACTCACGAAATACATTTACCCAAAGTTCTTGCACGAAATAAGCTGTGACATTGAAGAAGTCAATATATTAAGTTTATTGTAAATTTAAATACTATTGAATGAAATTAAAAAACAATAAAAAATTGTTTATATATATTAGAATACTACTTAATAAAACTGCATCAAAATTTTGTTGATATTTCATATAGTTTTTGTGATACACGACTTTAAAGATTGGTTGTACCCCTGCACGAAATAAGCTGTGAGCCACTGTATGTACATACATATGTATGTATCTGCTGGCATATTTAAGGCACTGAATATTTGAGCTGTTAGCGTTCTAAAACATTTTGAATCGAAATCGACAAATGGAAGCCTTTCGGCGTTATCTAATCAATACATGCATTCTTGACATCGGCTTGATTCATCTTACCTGAAAACCAGATTCGAAGATTAGAGAATTGATATTAAGATATTGACTTTTGTGCTTCACTTCTAAATGCCTCGTAAGATTGCTCACGTGAAGTTTTATTTTTGAGCAAAACAAATATTTCTATAAAAAAGAAATAAATTAACAAGATACATATAAAAAAATAATAAGAATCAAGAAAACGAAGTTCGGTTTACAAGTATCAAAGCTAAAAAATCAATTAAAAAGCTTTAATTACCGTTAATTTGACGTTATTTGCTGTTGTACGCAGACTTTTTCTTTAAAAAAAAAAACGGAATTTTTGGATTTTTAATATTAAATAATAGATTTAAAGAAATAAATACTAGTTATAATTATGGTGTTATTAATAATTTAAAAGAGGCACTGTAGGGCCAGGAGCAGCGCGTCCTCGTCGGCGGCATCGAGAGCTGGCCCTGGCTTTGGAAATCGTAATTTAAGTTATTTGTTCGTTTTGCAATGTTTAATTTGAATTGTAAACAAACACAGCTGACAGTATTTTCGTTTGGCCATTTCGTATGGATTTTCGATGAGCACCACACTAGAAATATGAAACCCTTTTAACTAGCTAAGGGTTTAGCGCTGGTGAGTACTAGGCTTTAGCCGTATAGGGAACACCCCAACTTTTTCTTTGAGATGGCCTGCGATACATCGATTCACCGATACATCGATATTCTCCTGAAATCAAAATAATGTTGAAGTCGATCTTTTGCACATCCCTAGAATGCAATATTTTCTATTTACGTGTAATAATTATGGGTCGATGAAAACAAAGCCGAAATGATTGTTATAATGTAACATAGCTTACCTGTTAATCTTTCCTACTTACTCATTTATTTTCTTTGCAGACTCTGGGTGTTTTTATCGTTTGTTTTTGCGGCAGTTACTTTGTTTATTTCGCTGAGACAATGGTTGCTAAGCCGGAAAAATAAGTTGCACAAATCTACGGAAAGAAACATAAACGTTGGCATTTTCCATCCATACTGCAACGCGGGTGGAGGCGGCGAACGTGTGCTGTGGTGCGCTGTAAAAGCGTTGCAGGTACTTTTTGAAATTATACAGAAAACTATTCATCCACGCAGGAAGTTACATTTGTACGTGTCTTTTAAGGTTTTGATTATTTCATAACTCTCATTCCTCAATTTTTATTTTGTCGATGTAGATTTTATGGTTTAATGTATGTATATCTTAAGTTAAGTATTAAAGAATTATTGTTTGCGATCCATTGAAGGAGGATTATAAGTAATACCATCTATAACTAAAAAACTATTTTTAATTAATGTAAAATTACAGTGAACTTGATACGTTTGAATACCATTTAAAACTGTTTTCATTATTTTCCCAGGAAAAGTACCCCAATGCCAAAGTAATAATTTACACAGGCGATATAGATGCCTCGCCCAATTCCATATTGCAAAAGGCGAAGAATGTGTTCAACATCGCCGTTAATAGTGACAATGTAGAATTCGTCTTTCTTAAACAACGCCACTGGATAGAGGCCAAGAACTATCCGCACTTTACTTTGCTGGGTCAGAGTATTGGATCGATGGTGCTGGGCCTGGAAGCGCTCTGCAAGTTCCCGCCGGATATTTTTATTGACACAATGGGATACGCCTTCACATTTCCACTATTTCGATATCTAGTCCAGGCCAAGGTTGGCTGCTACGTCCATTATCCGGTTATCAGTACGGATATGTTAAAAAGGGTCCAGCAGCGGCAGATGTCTCACAACAATAAAAAATATGTGGCCAGGAACCCTTTCTTAACGTGGACAAAACTAGCCTATTATCGATTGTTCTCAAGGGTGAGTTGTTATATAAATAATATAATATAATATTATTATTAGGAATGCTTTTTTAGATGTACAAATGGGTTGGCTGTTGCGCTGAGACAATTATGGTGAACTCCTCGTGGACTGAAAATCATATACTTCAACTGTGGGATGTGCCTTTCAAGACTCACCGGGTGTACCCTCCGTGTGAAGTGGGCCATCTAAAGAATCTTCAGCACACGGGAAAGGGCGACGAGTTCGTCATTCTGTCTGTCGGGCAATTTCGACCGGAAAAAGATCATCCCCTCCAGCTACAAGCCCTATACGAGCTGAGAACTCTTTTAGCCCACGATGAGGCCCTGTGGAGCAGAATAAAATTGGTCATTGCGGGATCGTGCCGCAACGACGAGGACTATGAGAGATTAAAAAATATGCAGGATTTGTCCAAGCATTTGTCGCTGGAGAACAACGTTCAGTTCAAAGTGAATGTTCCCTATGACGACCTGCTTAAATTGTACCAAACCGCTAATATTGGCATACACACAATGTGGAACGAGCATTTCGGAATCGGAATCGTTGAGTGCATGGCAGCTGGCCTTATAATGGTAGCACATAGGTCGGGAGGCCCCCTACTTGACATCGTTGAAACCTCCGAGGGAAGTCAGAATGGATTTCTCGCAACTGACGCAATCGAGTATGCAGATAACATACTTAATATCATAGTTAATAACGCTGAAATGAATGGAATTCGAAGCGCCGCCAGGTACCTGCCCTAAACCATTATTTTGTTAATTTTTATTAATTGGTTTAATTTTTAGGGCTTCGGTGGAAAGGTTCTCTGAGCGAGAATTTGAAAAAAACTTCCTACGAGCTGTTTCGGAATTATTTACAAACGCTTAAACGAAACCCAAATATTACAACTAGCATTTTTGTTAAATAATAAATTTAAAAACCACCGCTTATTCAATTTAATATTTCTGAAACTTTTGTATTAAGCCTAGTACCACTAACCATACAACATATAGACCTCTCATTTCATACAACGAAAATGGACACAAAAACTTTGTAGCGACAGGCCCCCGGCCTGTTAGCGACAGGCCCCGTCGCTCTCTCGCGGCTCTCTCTCTCTTCGCTCTCTCATTCTTATGACGCACACTGATTGCGAGAGCTCGCTCGCTCAATCGCAGAGTCATAGAGGAACTTATAGATTCTCTTTGCTTAAATAGGTGGTTGTAAGGTGGACGTTTGAGAATTCTATTCGTATTTTACTACAAGTAGCCTATGGATTTAAGGTCGAAGTTTCAGATATCGTTTCAGTTTCAGTTTTGGTATTGTCCGGAACAAGTATCAGCCAAATTGTTTACTCTATTTATCATAAGTTACTTGTAAGGTGACGTGTAACAATTCTATTCGTATTTTACTACAAGTCTAGGGATTTAAGGTCCAAGTTTTAGATAACGTTTCAGTTTTTGTATTGTCCGGAACAAGTATCTGCAAAATTGTTTACTCTATTTATCTCAAGATAGAAATTATGTTTCGTTCAAAGCTGTGCAAGGAGAGGGCAGGTCCTCTGTACCCCTCCACATCCAGGTCCCTGGATTTGGAGGAATCTCCGCTCGATTTATTGGAAGCCGGGCATGCTACCAGCCTGCCTGTCAGCGCCCTTGGATGGTATCGCGTTCTAGTCTTTAGCAAGGATCGTTGTGGGATCATCAAGCAAGACCTTCGACGCATCCAACGAATAATTAAGCCGCTATATTTCCTGCCCCGTTATCAGCACACCGGCGGGGAGGACGATGCGGCGGAAGATGCCGGCGCCTGCTTCACCTTTTACGTTCACGGCTATACCGTGGCGAGCGCTCTGTTTCGGCTCGGGAGAGTGGACAGTCGCCTGTGGCTGAGGGTCAACAACCGGATGCCTCGTGTCCGCTATAGTTCAGAGCACAGGTGGGCCCTGAAGGAGGCTCTCCTTAACAGATATGATCGAAGGCAGCGGAGCTTGGATCTGACTCTTTTTCACGAGGACGGCATCTTGAGGGGGAAGTTCTTTGCCCTGGCCAATGCAGAATGTATGGGCTTGATACTCAAGATCTTGGAACGAGAGATGCCGGAGCTAAAGTGCCTTCGGCTGGACCGGAATCACCTAAGGCACCTTATGCCCTTCTGGA